>JAJAGP010005191.1:0-36473 GCA_025084515.1 Ancistrus triradiatus
GTAGGATTATTAATGTGCTGTTTATATTTTGGCAGTTCGTGGTTTCATTTTGCTCTGTTAAAGTCTCCAAGTATTATGAAGAGTGAGTCTGGATATTTCTGTTCCAGTCCAGTTATTTGCTCAGCTAGAGTCTGAAGTGAATGACTGGTGTTTACCTGTGGTGGGATGTAAACACCGACCAGTATGAAAGAGGAAAACTCCCGCGGTGAATAAATAGGCTTACAGTTTATAAACAGTGATTCCAAGTTTGGACTGCAGTATTTATTCAGAACTGTGACATCTGAGCACCAACCTTCATTAATGTAAAAACAAATTCCACTGCCTTTAGTTTTTCTCGAAAGCTCCGCTTCGCGATCCACTCCATGTAGATTGAAACCCGGCAGATGTAATCCGCTGTCAGGGATGGATTCGCTGATCCGGATGATTCTCCATGTCCCATAAAGGGCCGCTGCTCCTCCAACTAAAATCTCCAAAACACTTTCCGGGTTTGTGAAAACTGGACAAAAAAAGTTCGGGATTGACTGTCTGATGTTAAGCAGTTCATCTTTTGAGTAGGTTATTGGATTTGAATATCCGTAATTACAGATAATAAGAAAAAAACAAGATAGTACTAGAGAGCACTGTACCGAAGCTGCCAGTCGGGGCAACATCTTGTTATGTTATATCTTGTAATGTTATATGTTATAAAGGACATTGGATAGCTGTTAATGCAGTCATGCTCTTACAATATCAAAGTGACCAGGGTTAATGTCTTGGTTATGCCTACAGGCTACATAGGGTTTCTCAAAGGCACAATTTGGCTGTGCCTGAGGAAGAAAACACTGGATAAAGGGATCACCCCACAGCACTGCAGCAGTGAGCTCTACCCAACCCTGCATTGGGCTTGTGCCCTGTTCATGTCCACAGATAGGCTCCTGAGTTACCTGTATCCCAGACAAGGATAATCTGGGTTAAAACTTGAATAATAAGAAAAAGTGCAGACTGAACTACCATGTGATATTATCCATCTTCCTCAAAAACTACATCATGTTAACACACTGCAGTGTTCATTTTACCACATTCATAGTTTTATATGTTGCAGTTGTACATAATTTTGAGGATCCAAAGACAAAAAGAAAGGAGAGATGGGAGTCAATAGTTATATTGTTTAGAATCCAGTTTGGGTGGGGCAGTTTGATGTTATGTTTAAGCATATAATACATGAGAGGTCGTGCTTTAACATGAGATATTGGCACGGGTGTGCTGCGGTTTAGAAGATCTGAACACCTTTGCCAATATGTCAGGTTAAAGAATGACCTCGAGTGTATTATAATTATACCACAGTTCTGTTATCGTAATTTATTGTTAGATTTTAAGATAAAGAGGACTGAAAAAATGATTTGTTTATTAGCCTTCTGCGAGATAAAATAGTTCCATTCTATCATTACCCTGCGGCTAAGCCCTTCAGTCATTAAAGTCGAGGAACAGAATGACCAATAACTGTTTGTTATACAGCCAATAAACACAAATGTATCGATTTTTAAGTTTTAATTTATTAAAAAGAAAGTTTATTTACATTCAGCAAATAAAATGGTTCGGGCTGGTACTAACATCCACTATTCTACCGACTGAAGCAAATTGGAGTGTCAGAGTGTCATATAAGTGTTAGAACCACAGTCTAGGATCTCGTTTGATTAGTGAATATAAATTTGTATTATGAAGCTCTTAATGTTAATCTTATCAGTCAGAAATGTAATGGCAGAGTTATAGAGCATCAGCAGCTTCTGTGTGTTGACTTTGTGTCGCGATTACTATTGCTACGCTTTGCTAAGTTTTACTATCCACTTTTGCTGAAGGCTCCGTTATTGTTGGCTTTGCTGAGTGGCTAGCAGTCAGGATGTATTTAACATCTCTATTGCTTTTCGCTTACTTTTCTGAGCTACATACTGCTGTAATAGCAACTATTGGTGCAGCTGACCATCATTTCAGTCCTCAACTTGTTTACTCCTCTGATGATCTCTGCTGTCTGTCTAAGTTCCTCATATCGTCTGGATCCATCAACATACCACCTGTGCTGCTCTATTGGGATTGCAAGAAGACCCCATGATATCCATATATAGTTTGATTTAAAGTACTGACTTTGTTTTGCTTTTCCAGAGCTTCCAGTTCCTAAAGATGACAAACCTTTGGCTCAGGTTGGTCATTAATAGCTTCATCTTCCAAATTAAAATAGTTTTCAAAACCAATATATTTTATAAACTAATTAAAGCTTTCACTTCAGCAGTGTTTTACTTGTGTCACTGCTAGGTTACATGTGTATGCAGCAGAGTAATGTAAAAAAAAAAAAAAAAACGAAAAAACCGTCTCTCAACCAATCAGATTGTGGGGTCGGAACTAACTGTGGTATAATTGTAGTCAAGTCCTGGTGAGTGAACTCAGGGTTATATTTTTCTATGATGTTGATCAAAGTTAATCCAATAATTCTATTTGAATATGGTATTAAAGACCTGGGGCTGCAGACCAAAAGCCAGACGTAGGCAAACCATTGGTAATGGAGCTGATGTGGTCTGAGCAGTGTGTTAACATTATACTATATAAGTTATTGAATTAATGTTTTGTGGTTCCTCCCATCAGACAGAGAGTCGTTGTGTTGTGTCACATCCTCCAACTCAGCACCTGCAGTCGCTCTCGGCTGCAGCAGTGCAGTCTCTGTATAATCTGACTGAAGGAGGTTTTTGTACGGCTCTGTAACACTGTGTGAACAGATACATGCTATTGATATAATGCAAACTCTGACAGTAATAATCTGCCGTATCTTCTGGCTGGACTCCTGTGATGGTCAGAGTGAAGTCAGATCCAGATCCACTACCACTGAAACGAGCTGGAATACCAGACTCAAGCTGATTTGCAAGTTTAATCAGGAGTTTTGGAGCTGTTCCAGGTTTCTGCTGATACCAGTGTAAGCGTTGACCATATGAGGTGTAATACACTGCAGGATTTGTTTTACAGGTGATGGTGACTGTTGCTCCTGGAAAAGCAGATGTTGCTGCAGGAGTCTGACTCACTGTGACTTGACCTCTGGACTCTGAAAACAGGATGAATAGATGATTTAACTGTAGCATTAAACTTCCCAATAGCAGAGATAATTACTGTAGAGTATATCATAGGTGTGGTTTTAGAAACCTATTTAGACATAAAATGTGACAGAGTGTCTCACCTTGTGTCCATAGGATGAGAATTGAGATGAAGACAGGAATCAGGTTCATGGTAGCTGTGGGTGAAGTCGCTGTAGCAGCAGCTCTCAGTCATCAAGTGTTAAACTCACAGTGCTATAAACACTCCCAGAGCACTGAAGCATGTGATGCCAATGCAAAGTGTTCTCTCAGTATAGAAATTTACCAAAATTCCCGAGAACATCCTGAATGCAAAAATCCTGTTATGCAGTGTTGTGTTGTGGTTGTGTGTGTGTGGTGTGTGGGCGTGTGTGTGTGTGTGTGTGTGTGTGTGTACAGTGGCTCATAGAATGTTAACAATGCATTGGAAATATTCAGACCCTTCATGTTTTCATATTTTGTCACGCAGTCTTGTGCAAAAATAAAGAAAATATAGCAAAGTTGGACATAAGACACTTTGTGTTGTGTGTTTGGTGATATTTGTTGAGTTCTGTTTGAAATGTTGCATTGGAAATGATCTCTACAGAAAAAAAGCAACTCAGTTTACACTCATCTTAGAGCTAATTAGATGCTGAATGCACTGCATCCACAAGTTTATCTACAACCCCAAATCATAGAAATTTGGAACCATATGGAAAATCAAATTACAAATATATGCAGTGTTACTTACATTTACTTTGACTTTTATTTAATTGCAGATAGTATGATCTAGGATATGTCTATTTCAGCTCTGTTAAAAGGGATATTTTCTCCTTTGGAATTCCGTGAATGTGTTCAAATTATACCGCGCTAGTAGCGCTTATTTCACCCCTGTTTAAAGGGACATTCTCTCCGTTTAACTTCCGTGAATGCGTTTATATGCCGCCGCCCTTGTAGCCCTTATTCGGTCCCGTTTAAAGGGTGAGGCGTCCTTATTGGCTAAGGCACGCCAGTGCGTACCAAAACGCTGCCGTGCCTCTTGCGCCTTCCCGCGCTTCCTGGAGCGCACCGGTGAACTTTGTGCTAAAAATAAATGACTAAAAGGAAGAAAGTTTGTGTGTGTCCGCGAAACTGCCGAATCTGCGAGAGGACACACACAAACTTTCTTCCTTTTGGTCATTCATTTTTAGTTCATTATTCATTGTTTTATTTATCTCATTTATTTCAGTTCATTGTTACCATCTGGAGCTAACTGCTATTGGGTCCTCTAGTCCTTTTTCTTTTGCTTTCACGATTCGCCATCGTGTTCTATGGCGAACCGTAACAAAATGTGGAGAAAATGATTGAAATGTTTCACAAAGAAAGGCTGAAGGGATTTACAATTATTTCTCCTCTAAATTTCATTAACAAGTTAACGAACTGGAGGAATTCAGCGGTATAGGGCAAGGGCACAAGCATACACTGAGGAGGCATGATCTCTGATTCCTCAGACGGCCACTGCATTTTTTCAAAAACAAATCATTCATCAATGGCTAACATACCACATAAGCAAGGGATGACTTTATAAAACCTGGATCAAGCACTACAATATGTAGTTAAATTCACAAATGGCACTTAAAACATTACTGTGCAAAATAAGAAGCTATGTTAATCATGTCGTTGTTAACCAAGTGACGTTGATTTCTCTTGGCTCTGACAACATCTATGTGGACCATCACACAGGAACATGCATGTGTTCGACCAATCAGTAGTCCAGATCTTTTTTGGAAAAAAATGGGGACGGCTTTTGCTGGACCAAAGGCGAACAGGACCATCCAAACTTGTCATCAGCAAACAGTTCAAAATCAGGTTCTGTCTGGTATGGGGGTTGGGTCAGGCCCTGGTAAAAGTTAATTTACACTTTGAGATGCCAAGGGCATAAATAAGAAAGTTACACTGAGATTTTAGAGCACATAAAGCACCTTCAAGGGACAACACTTTTCCAGGGATGGCCGTGCATTTCAACACGGACAATGCAAACAACCCAAATCAGAAAAAAGCAGGATTGAAATATGTAAATCTCTGCCAGCCGTACTTTGAGGGAGCATTGCTTTTAAACATTTCAGTTAATTTTCCTACACATTTCTTGATAAACATGGAGGATGTCTTCCCATATTTACTCCTCACTTTATCAACTTCATAGATACTGTTGTTGTACCAAATCATGATTATTAATAACCTGTGACATCACCGTTTGATCCAAGAGTTGAATTCTGTTCATCTGGACATAGATTTTGTTGGAGAAAACGTTTAGTCACTCATCTAAGTGACGTCTTTCAGTCTCCAGCAGTTGGAAAACTTCCCCAATCTTATATACAGCACCTTTGCATAACGATGGTAGCAGCACCATTGCATAACAATGGTACCGCGTGATCAGTTTAATAGCAGATTGACATAGCCATTAACGAATGGCCACGTGTGCCATTCACACAGGATGGGGAAGGGGGCGCGCCAAGGGCTCCATTGTAAGATGGTGAGAGGTGTACTCTGTGGGCCCCCTCCCGGTTCTGGGATGGGGACGTTCCCTAATACAAAAATGGCTTCTTTACTCCATTCATCCTCCCTACAATGATCTGCACGTCTTCATCCTTGAAAAGAGTGGCATGGCCGTGTAGGTGGGGTAAACGTCTGATCTGATGAGGTAGCTTTTCTATGTTGTGCCATCCGTTTCGCCAGGGGCTTTGGTTTCCCCATGACAATTCCTGGCAATCCTCCCAGCACTTACAGCGTACACACAATTAATCTGGTTGGGGCTGGGGGACCCGATCCTTGGGGTGGACCAGTTCTGGCGTAGCGTGAAAACTACGCTTTAGTGGGTTTGAAAGACACTGAAACGCGTGTGGCAAATAGAGTCTCAATTGTTCCGATTGTTCCTGCCACATATGGAATCAACCACAGGTTTACGCTTAGACTGCGGTGTTGTTCTCCTCTCGTCATCTGCTGGCGCCATGTTTGGGGGTCTTACCGGCTTTGGACAAAGGCCCAGTTCGATAACCAAATTTGCCAGGGGCCTGCTTAATGGTGCGATTTCTCTCCATCCTTGGCCTCTGTGTCAGTGGACGCTGTTCTTGCCTCGGTGGTTACAGTGTCCTGATGACTCCTAGTTTGTGTTTGTTATCCAGGGATGATGAGAGTCAAACCTTTAAGTACTGAATCCGTTATGTGTTGGCTTACGGTAAACATCGCTTCACAGTCGTCCCCCATCTCCAATCACAACCTAACAATCCAAGAAGGATAACCACAATCCAAGAAGGTTTAAAACATTAATAAAAATACCCTAAAAACGCTAAAAAATGTGTTTATCTGCTTTGTAGCTGTCGCTGGTGCTCTTAAACATTACACTTTACAATTCAATAGAATGATAAAAACTTATTCAGAAATCTGATGTTTTTTTCTATTGTTGTGTCACTCAATATTGATCCTTTAAATAAATCCAATTAAATTTGTTTATAAACATAATCTCAGGGGCAGATTGAGGTTACAGTTAGTAGTCTAGTCCTGGTGAGTGATATCATTGTTATATTTTTTTCAATGGGCTTGATCCAAGTTAATATCATAATGCGATTTGATATTGAAAAGTTCAGGGCTACAGTCCAATAAGCTGGCCTGGAAACACCATTGGTAATGGAGCTGATATGGTTGGCAGTGTGATTAATATTACTATATGAGGCTATTTAATTATTGTATTGTGTTCCTCTGTTTATAGAGAGTCATTGTGTTGTAATCACACTACTCCAACACCTGCAGTCACTCTCAGCTGCGGCAGTGCAGTCTATGTATAATCGCTGAAGGGAGGTTTTTGTACGGCTATGTAACACTGTGTGAACCAGTTGCCACTGATAGCATGCTCACTCTGACAGTAGTAAATCTGCTGTACTTCTTCTTGCTGCACTCCTGTGTGGTCAAGAGTGAAGTCAGATCCAGATCCACTCCCCTGAAACGAGCTGAATACCAGGACTGAAGCTGATTTGCAAGTTAATCAGGGTTTTGGAGCTGCTCCAGGTTTTGCTGATACCAGTGTAAGTAGTGACCATATGATGAGTGGTAATACATGCAGGATTTGTTTTACAGGGTGATGGTACGTTGCTCCTGGAAAAGCAGATGTTCCTGCAGGAGTCGGTCCACTGTGTGACTTGACCTCTGGACTCTGAAAAGCATGAAAGAATGATTATTTTTTGTTGCATTAAAGTCCCCATAAATATGTGAATTACTATGTAAGATGTAATCAATGTGTTTGGACAAAACTATATAGAGATAAAATGTGTAAGGGTGTCTCACCTTGTGTCCAGAAGATCAGAATAGAGATGAAGACAGGAATCAGGTTCATGGTAGCTGTGGGTGAAGTCGCTGTAGCAGCAGCTCTCAGTCATCAAGTGTTAAACTCACAGTGCTATAAACACTCCCAGAGCACTGAAGCATGTGATGCCAATGCAAAGTGTTCTCTCAGTATAGAAACTTTACCAAATTCCACCAACTCTGATACTTCTGCACAATTATGGGGTGAAATTTGATTCTGTACTCAGGTAGATATCACTTGTAAATTCTACTGTTTAGAAGATGCTGAGAAACATTCACATGATTGAATGCACATATAAACAATGGCTAATAACAAACCTCAAAGTACCAAAATAATCTTATTTAATGCAATATTGGCAAGGTCATTATAATACTGACATATTATTTAATATAGTACATAAGAAAGGCTGCACCACATGAAAAAAATGAACTTGCTTGACATTATTATGTATGAAACGGCAAATCAGATTTGCTTGTTAAGGTGTTGGATCGCTGGTCCATGTCTTTCTGACAGACTTCATGATGTTGTGGTCAGGTATTTATTTCCAATTTTCCAAAACATTTTAAAGGTAAAAAAGAACAAATTGTCTATTAACATCCCATCTTATATTTCCCATCTTAATCTAACCATAGATTCCCAAAGCATTCCACATCCTTCCTATTTCTTTGAGGTCTGTCTTTTATATGAATATTGCAGCTCATAAATAATGATTCGGCTTGATTAACATAAGTACCTTTGCATGTAGGAGAGACTTTGGCAGGTTCTTCTGGTTCATTTTCCTAAAGCTGTCACAGTGTATGAGAGGATAGAAATTAAACCTTGAATGAATTTGGTGACTCCCTGACAAATCAGCTGTTATTGTAACCTTTCCTGTTCCTATCCTGTGTTCTTTTTCTACTTGGATACGCTGCAGTGTTAACATGACCCTTTCATTGTTTGGTATGTTGTTGTTTTATGTCTGACTTAGTTTTTTTTATTTCTATAGTGCTTTTTACAATGGAGCATTGTCTCAAAGCAGAGTAAATGTACATAAAATCCAGGATTAAAAGACAATGACAGAAAGAAAGCAGAGACAAGAGATAGAGTGAGATAGATAGTTTATAATCTACTATGGGCAGGGCAGTTTAATGATACTTTTGGTAGTTTAGTCCTAGTGAGTGAAATCGTGGCTATTTTATTTCAGTTATCTCAAGCAAAGATCATCTCATAATGTGCATATGGTTTTAAAAAGACCCGGGGTTACAGCTCAATAGCCTGGCCTAGGCACACCATTGACAATGGAGCAGATATGAACATTTACTGGCAGTCTGTGTTGTGCTTGAGTGAGTTTGACTAACGAAGGATGAACATCTGGTGAAAGTATCGATATATTCTGGTGCAGTTAATACACGTTCAAGTTCAGCAAACTGCTCTCTGTTCAACGCTTGATTCTGTTAGCATTGTTTTCATAAAGCTTAGAATAAATCAGAATCAGAATCAGCTTTGTTTCGCCAAGTATGTTTACACACACAAGGAATTTGGTTCCGGTTGATGGTGTCTCTCTAGTACAATGAACAGGTACATATAATGTAAGAAATATACAAATTATTATACAAATACAAATGCTAATAATAAGGTGCAGTGTGCATTGTAGTGCAACAACAATGATGTGCAACATTTAGTTGGTGGTGTGTATTATAGTTCAGTGATATTGATCAGCTGTTAATGAGTGTATCAGCATGAGGAAAGAAATTGTTCGAGTGTCTGGTAGTTTTTGTGTAAAGTGTTCTGTATCTCCTGCCAGAGGGAAGAAGCTGAAATACATTGTGTCCAGGGTGTGAGGAGTCTGTGATGATTTTCTCTGCCCGTTTTTTTTGGTTCTTGAAGTGTACAAGTCCTGAAGGTTGGGCAGAGGAGAACCAATGACTTTTTCAGCAGCTCTGATCATTCTCTGCAGTCTGTTCCTGTCTTGTTTTGTATCTCCTCCTCCAAAATACATTCTCTGTTGGGCTTTTTTGAGGATGGAGCTAGTGTTGAGCTCCCATTTCAGGTCCTGGGAGATGATAGTTCCCAGAAACTTGAAGGTCTCCACAGACTTCACAGGGCAGTTGGTTATATTGAGGGGTAGCAGTGGTGAGTGATGTCTTCTGAAGTCCACTGACATCTCCACTGTCTTGAGCGTGTTCAGCTCCAGATTGTTCTGTCTGCACCAAAGCACCAGTCGTTCAACCCCCCTCCGATATGCAGACTCGTCACCATCCTCTATGAGTCCGATGACTGCAAACTTAAGGAGTTTAACAGTCTGGTCATTCGATGTGCAATCATTGGTGTAGAGGGAGAAGAGCAGTGGGGACAGGACACATCCTTGTGGAGCTCCAGTGCTGATTGGCTGAAGTGATATTCCCCAGTCTCACCTGCTGTGTTCTGTCTGTTAGGAAGCTGGTGATCCACTTACAGATCGCAGGAGATTCGGTGAGCTGGGAGAGTTTGGAGGTGAGGATATCTGGTTTTATGGGGAGGGGAGGGGACTTCACACAGTTATAGTGATTTGTTGAAGATCTGTGTAAAGACAGGAGCCAACTTGTCAGCACAGGCTTTAAGGCAGTAGGGGGACACACCGTCTGGACCCGGTGCTTTCCTGATGTATTGTCTTTTGAAGAGCCAGCTCACCTCCTCTTCGTGTATTGTCAGTAGAGTAGTGTGGCTGTCAGGAAGAGGGGGTAGGGGAGTTTCTTCGGGTGTGATGGGGGCTATTGTTGTCTGGCTGAAGTGGGTGAGAGGTGTAAATTGGTCTCTCTCACCTGCAGTAATATACATTCAGCTCATCAGCCAGGTCTTTGTTTGCCTCAGTAGAGAGTGATGGTCTCCTGTAGTTCGTGATGTCTTGCAGGACTTTCCACACTGATCTAGGGTCGTTGGCTGAGAACTTATTTTCCAGTTTCTCAGTATACTTTCTTTTTGCCCGACTGATCTCTTTTGTCAGTGTATTCCTGTCCTGTTTGTACAAGTCTCTGTCACCACTTCTGTAGGCATCCTCCTTGGCTTGACGAAGCTGTCTTAGCTTGGCAGTGAACCATGGCTTATTGTTGTTGTATGTGCAGAAGGTTTTGGTTGGCACACACACATTCTCACAAAAGCTGATGTAAGATGTCACAGTGTCAGTCGGTTTCGTCCAGATAATTTCCAGTAGCAGCTTCAAAGATACTTCAATCAGTGCAGTCAAAACAGTCCTGCAGTTCTTGCTTCGCTTCCCTGGTCCATTTCCATTTCTTCACAGTTTTTTGACAACAGGCTTTACAGAGTTTTTTTAGTTTTCTGCCTGTAGGGTAGGAATAAGATGAACCAGGCAGTGATCAGAATGTCTCAAAGCTGCCCGGGGAACAGAGCGATATGAGTCCTTAAGCACTGTGTAGCAGTGATCCAATGTGATACTTTTTTTCCCTGGTAGGAATATTAATGTGCTGTTTTATATTTTGGCAGTTCGTGGTTTAATTTGCTCTGTTAAAGTCTCCAAGTATTATGAAGAGTGAGTCTGGGTATTTCTTGGTCCAGTCCAGTTTATTTTGCCCAGATAGAGTCGAAGTGAATGACTGGTGGTTTTGCCTGTGGTGGGATGTAAACACCGACCAGTATGAAAGAGGAAAACTCCCGCGGTGGAATAAATAGGCTTACAGTTTATAAACAGTTGATTCCAAGTTTGGACTGCAGTATTTATTCAGAACTGTGACATCTGAGCACCAACCTTCATTAATGTAAAAACAAATTCCCACTGCCTTTAGTTTTTTCCCGAAAGCTCCGCTTCGCGATCCGTTTGGTGTAGATTGAAACCCGGCAGATTGTAATCCGCTGTCCGGGATGGATTCGCTAAGCCAAGTTTCAGTAAAACAGAAAGCAGCAGAATGTGCAAAGTCCTTTGTTTATCCTGTTGAGGAGATGTAGCTGTGGTAGCTAGGGACTGTGGTAGCTAGGGACTGTGGTAGCCTAGCGGTTAAGGTACTGGACTATGGACCCAAAAGGTCCAGGGGTTCAAAATCCCACCTCTGCCAAGCTGCCACTGTTGGGCCCCTTGAGTAAGTCCCTTAACCCACAATTGCTTGGATTGTAAAATTGTATAAACTGTAAGTCGCTCTGGATAAGGGCGTCTGCTAAATGCTGTAAATGTAAATGTAATATATAGCTCCTCTCCATTTTGTTGGGTAAGGAGCGGAGATTTTCGCTAAGTGAATCGATGGAAGCGCAGTTTGGAATCCGTGCTGTCGCAGCTTTTTACGAACACACCGGCGCGCTTACCTCTTCTGCGCCGTTTCCTTTTCCATCCCCAAAGGGCCGCTGCTACTCTAACTAAATCTCCCAAAAAAACTTTCCAGGTTTTGTGAAAACTGGACAAAAATGTCCGGGATTGACTGTCTGATGTTAAGCAGTTCATCTTTTGAGTAGGTTATTGGGTTTGAATATCCGTAATTACAGATAATAAGAAAAAAAACAAGATAGTACTAGAGAGCACTGTACCGAAGCTGCCAGTCGGGGCGCCATCTTGTTATGTTACATCTTGTAATGTTTATATGTTATAAAGGACATGGATAGCTGTTAATGCAGTGCAGTCATGCTCTTACAATATCAAAGTGACCAGGGTTAAAGTCTTGGTTATGCCTACAGGCTACATAGGGTTTCTCAAAGGCATACAATTTGGCTGTGCCTGAGGAAGGGCAGACTGGATGAAGGGATCAACCCCACAGCACTGCAGCAGTGAGCTCTACCCCAACCCTGAGTTTGGGCTTGTGCCCTGTTCATGTCCACAGATAGGCTCCTGAGCTACTTGTATCTCAAACAAGGATACTCTGGGTTAAAACTTGAATAATAAAAAAAAGTGCTGACTGAAATACCATGTGATATTATCCATCTAAAAAAAACTACATCATGTTAACACACTGCAGTGTTAACTTTACCACATTCATTGTTTTTTATATGTTGCAGTTGTACATTATTTTGAGGATCCAAAGACAAAAAGAAAGGAGAGATGGGAGTCAATAGTTATATTGTTTAAAATCCAGTTTGGGTGGGGCAGTTTTGATGTTATGTTTAAGAAAATAATACATGAGAGGGAGTGCTTTAACATGAGATATTGGCACGGGTGTGCTGCGGTTTAGAAGATCTGAACACCTTTGCCAATATCTCATGTTAAAGCACAACCTCGAGTGTATTATAATTATACCACAGTTCTGTTATCGTAATTTATTGTTAGATTTTAAGATAAAGAGGACTGAAAAAATGATTTGTTTATAAGCCTTCTGCGAGATAAAATAGTTCCATTCTATCGTTACCCTGCGGCTAAGCCCTTCAGTCATTAAAGTCGAGGAACAGAATGACCAATAACTGTTTGTTATACAGCCAATAAACACAAATGTATCGATTGTTAAGTTTTAATTAATTTAAAAAAAGTTTATTTACATTCAGCAAATAAAATGGGTGGGGTTTATAAGGCAGGCTGTTACTAAGATCCACTATCCTATCGACTGAAGCAAATTGGAGTGCGATATCAGTGTTAGAACCACAGTCTTGGATCCCGTTTGATTAGTGATTATAAATTTGTATGATGAAGCTCTTAATGTTAATCTTATCAGTCAGAAATGTAATGGCAGAGTTTTAGAGCATCAGCAGCTTCTGTGTGTTGGCTAACATGACTTTGTGTCGCGATTGCTATTGCTACGCTTTGCTAAGTTTTACTATACACTTTTGCTGAGGGCTCCATTATTGTTGGCTTTGCTGAGTGGCTAGCAGTCAGGATGTATGTAACATCTCTACTGCTTTTCGCTTACTTTTCTGAGCTACATACTGTTGTAGTAGCAATTATTGGTGCAGCTGACCATCATCTCAGTCCTCAACTTGTTTACTCCTCTGATGATCTCTGCTGTCTGTCTAAGTTCCTCATATCGTCTGGATCCATCAACATACCGCCTGTGCTGCTCTATTAGGATTGCAAAAAGACCCCATTATATACATATATAGTTTGATTTAAAGTACTGACTTTGTTTTGCTTTTCCAGAGCTTCCAGTTCCTAAAGATGACAAACCTTTGGCTCAGATTGATGATTAATAGCTTCATCTTCCAAATTAAAATAGTTTTCAAAACCAATAGATTTTACAAATTAATTAAAGCTTTCACTTCAGCAGTGTTTTACTTGTGTCATTATGACTTGGCTGCTTTTGAGGACCGGCATCATTGCTAGGTTACAAGTGTATGCCGCAGAGTAATGCAAAAAAAACAAAAACGAACAAACCATCTCTCAGCCAATCAGATTGTGGGGTCGGAACTAACTGTGGTATAATTGTAGTCAAGTCCTGGTGGGTGAACTCAGGGTTATATTTTTCTATGATGTTGATCAAAGTTCATCCAATAATTCTATTTGAATATGGTATTAAAAAAGACCTGGGGCAGCAGACCAAAAGCCGGACGTAGGCAATGGAGCTGATATGGTCTGAGCAGTGTGTTAACATTACTATATAAGTTAATGAATTAATGTTTTGTGGTTCCTCCCATCAGACAGAGAGTCGCTGTGTTGTCACATCCTCCAACTCAGCACCTGCAGTCGCTCTCAGCTGCAGCAGTGCAGCCTCTGTATAATCTGACTGAGGGAGGTTTTTGTATGGCTCTGTAACACTGTGTGAACAGATACATGCTGTTTAGATAATGAAAACTCTGACAGTAATAATCTGCCGTATCTTCTGGCTGGACTCCTGTGATGGTCAGAGTGAAGTCAGATCCAGATCCACTACCACTGAAACGAGCTGGAATACCTGACTCACGCTGATTTGCAAGTTTAACCAGGAGTTTTGGAGCTGCTCCAGGTTTCTGCTGATACCAGTGTAAGAAGTGACCATATGATGAGTGGTAATGCACTGCAGGATTTGTTTTACAGGTGATGGTGACTGTTGCTCCTGGAAAAGCAGATGTTACTGCAGGAGTCTGAGTCACTGTGACTTGACCTCTGGACTCTGAAAGCAGGATAAATGGATAATTTAACTGTAGCATTAAACATCCCAATATCAGAGATAATTACTCTAGAGTATATCATAGGTGTGGTTTTAGAAACCTATTTAGACATAAAATGTGACATAATGTCTCACCTTGTGTCCAGAGGATCAGAATTGAGATGAAGACAGGAATCAGGATCATGGTAGCTGTGGGTGAAGTCGCTGTAGCAGCAGCTCTCAGTCATCAAGTGTTAAACTCACAGTGCTATAAACACTCCCAGAGCACTGAAGCATGTGATGCCAATGCAAAGTGTTCTCTCTGTATGGAAACCTTACCAAATTCCCCGAAAACATACTGTAATGCAAATCCTGTTATGCAGTGTGTGTGTGTGTGTGTGTGTGTGTGTGTGTGTGTGGGTGCATGTGTGTGTGTGTGTATTGTGGCTTCATAGGAATGTACAATGCATTTGGAAATTATTCAGACCCTTCATTTTTTTCATATTTTGTTACACAGTCTTGTGCAAAAATAAAGAAAATATAGACAAAATATAGCAAAGTTGGAATAAGAACAACTCTGTGTTGTGTGTTTGGTGATATTTGTTGAGTTCTGTTTGAAATGTTGCATTGGAAATTATCTCTACAGAAAAAAAGCAACTCAGTTTACACTCATCTTAGAGCTAATTAGATGCTGAATGCAATGCATCCACAAGTTTATCTACAACCCCAAAACATAGAAATTTGGAACCATATGGTAAATCAAATAACAAATATATGCAGTGTTACGTATATTTACTTTGACTTTTATTTATTTGCAGATAGTATGCTCCAGGATATGTTTTTATCTGGTCAACTTCACTTTATTTGTTAATAAACATCCATTCCCACATTTCAGGCCTGTTACACATTCCAAAAAACGTTGGTACGGGGGCAACTAATTAGGCAAAAAAAAAGACTTTGTAATAATGGGATTTCAACAGGTGATGCCAACAGGTGATTATAACCATAATTTTGTACAAAAAGCAGCATCAAAGAAGAAAAAGTCTGAGTCTTTGAGGAGTTAAGAGGGGTAGAATGTGAATCTTCAGTTTGTCTAACAAATGTGTGAGAAAATGATTGAAATGTTCCACAAAGAAAGGCTGGGAGGGATTTACATATTTCTCCCTCTACAGTGCATAATATCATTAAACAAGTTAAGGAATCTGGAGGAATTTCAGCGCGTATAGGGCAAGGGCACAAGCCTACACTAAAGAAGCATGATCTCTGATCCCTCAGATGGCAATGCATCAAAACAATTATTCATCAATGGCTAATAGAACCACATAAGCAAGGGATGACTTTATCAAACCTGTATCAAGCACTACAATATTTAGTTAAATTCACAAATGGCACTTAAAACATTACTGTGCAAAATAGAAGCCTTATGTTAACCATGTCGTTGTTAACCAAGTGACGTTGATTTCTCTTGGCTCTGACACATCTATGATGGACCATCTCACAGGAAACATGTATTGTGTTCAGACCAATCAGTAGTCCAGATCTTTTTTGGAAAAAATGGACGGCTTGTGCTTTGGACCAAAGGTGATGCGCCGCCGTGCGCTGTATATCAAAGGAACCACTGTTAATTGCGTTACTAAATAAGTCATAACTACTGATGCATGCAAAGCGTATCCGAACGGTTATTATTATAAACCAAGGCCTATAGGCATAAGAACCGATTTTCTGCGAGATTCCAGGATTGTGTATATGCGCCCCGAATTGAATTTTTATTCTGCTCCGAGTCTCGAGGGAATAAAAATAAATTCGGCCTCCCCGTGCTAAAAAGTATCGTAGCTAACTACTTTGTCGGCGTCACGTGTGGTAGGGGAGTCTTTAAAAGTGCTTATAAACGCAGCATAAAAGTAAGCTGTTGTGAACACTGCCAATAGGGGGCCCAAAATACCCGGAGAAACTGAATAGCAGGAGCTTAAGTTGCATGAAGCTGATCTCAGCTTGGGTTGGAAAACTTGTGTAGAAAGAAAGTTAAACAGAAAAGCCACGACCCTGAGTGAAAATACTCCAGCCCGGTCTGGACAGTGAGTGAGTGAACCCATTCAAAGAATTGAACGTTCTTAAAAGGGCGGTGCTTAATGACGTCACGATTGATGTGCATCTCGTAACTTTATCCTCTGGTGGCCAGATAAGGAACGCCACCCTTTGAGGAATAATATAGGTTATTGACGCCCTTTTGTTGTGTCGATGTTGTTCTTTTGTGGTCAGATACTGAACACCACCCTGTGAAGGACAATATAGGCTATTGACCCCTAGTGGCCAAATCTTGAGTGAGCAACTCAGGAATAATTATCCAGTGTTGCTGAAACACTGCAGCCATAAAAGAAACTTATGCGTCTATACTGTGAACTTACTGAAGCTCATTGAGTAAAATTGTGATAACTTATCCCTTAACTAATAGTGACCTATAGGCGGTTTCATTACTTTAATAGTGACTATCAGTGGTCTTTTGTTAATCACTATAACCTTTAAGAAGCCTTATTATAACACGGTCACTGATTATCACTATTAATTGAGTCCGCAAATTCTTTGATTGAGCCTTTAATTAAAAGCCTTTAGCTGCCCTAAATTTAATAAGTTTACTGTTTGTTGTTTGTTTGTTTATTCGCTCATAAAAAAATTATAATTGTTTTGATTAATTTTTAATTGATTAATTTTTTTTTTTATAATTTTTTTTTTTGCGAATAAGCAAATAAAATAAAGCTTGCTCAAATACAGTAAAACACCCTTTCCTTGTGTGCAGTGTACCTATCCAACCTGTAAACCCAATCGTCATAAATTACCCTGACCAACAAAATGGCCGCTGAGCCACGATCTAATCCCCTCTGTGTTGAAAACACCAATGAGGATGTGGAGTCGGCATTACTAGAGATTACTCGATCACTAGTGCCCGACTACCTATAAACCGCCCAAGAAAGTGACCCAGCTGAACTTGAGTCACTAAGGGAGGCCTGTCTAACCGAATATCTAAGAACGGATTTTAGAAGCAAGGAGGCATCTCAACTAGTTATGAAACTGGTTGCCTTACAGATAACTGAGTTCAAGAATCGCTCTGCGGAACTCGAGCAGGTCACTGCAAAGCGAATGGCCCTTGAACAACGTGATGCAAACCAGTGTAAATTGAAGAGTTAGAGAGCACCGTGTCAAAATACAGTCAGGAATTAGATGCGTCTGAAGCCGTGAATACCCAACTACAACAACAGCTCCAGGAGGCCTCTGATCTATTAAACCGTGCTCAAAACCGAATAATACTTTTAACAGAACGTCAGGATGGGGCACAAAATGAGTTAGTAAAAACTAGGAATGAGCTAGCCGCATGCCAACGACAACAATTGAAGGTAGAATGCGAGCTGACTGAGGTAAAATTGAACTTGGGGAACGGCCCACAGCCGCCAAACAGTACAGGAAAGAAATTCCTGGATGTCCCAAGTGGACCACTGTATGCTCCCGATACACGTCCTGACCGATCAACAGGTGTACAGAACGTTCCCTGTTATGACCAGGAGCGGGATTTATACTCCCAGAATTGCTCCTGGATCCGATTTTCCCAACTAGAGCCAGGAGAGAGTCTCCTGACCATGCCCAAATAACTCCCCCACGAGGGCAAGACCCCTCCTTCCGCTATACTCAGGGCCCACCTGATAGGGATCTCGATAAAATTGCCCGCAATATAACTCGATTCAAGCCCACATCTGGTTGCTCTAATGATGTCCGTGCATATGTGAATGACATCAAGTTTCTACCTGCGAAAATATCCCCAAGCTACGGTAGACGATTGGATTCATTTACTCCGAGGTAACCTCAAACCGAGAAGTTAGTAGTTTCATCACGCGCCAGCCGGACCATATCCGGGGGAAACTACTATCTGTGGTGTAATGCATTGGAGAGGAGTTTCTCCAATCCTCTCACACAGACAGGACTGGCCGTAGCTCTATCAGTCAAACAGGGTAGGCCAGGAGTCCCCACAGGTCTATTATCATCGTTTGCGTCAAGCCTTTTGGTTTCAGCAATCAACCTGGCATGGAGGAGGATTTGAACTTCAAATCATTGTTTGTCCAAAACCTCCATCCTACTACCAGTTACCATCTAGGCGTCTCAGCTTGCCCACGCACGTTAAACAGTAGAGAATTGCGCGACTTAGCAATAAAGGGATTTGTTAAATATCAGCAAACTGCCCATAAGCAGGTAGACCCTCCTAGCGTGCTAAGTATTGATACCAGCTTTTTACCTTTAACAAAGGTAAAAAGACAGAAAGGAACCAGTCCAGCACAGAACTCCAATCAAGCCCAGGGCTTGAACAAGGGACCAGGAATCTCTCAGTCCCCACAAAACAGGCGTCACAGGTATCCCAGACAGTGGTCAGAGCGTAATCAAGACCGTGCGAATTCGGACACCGGTCAGCATTTCCTAAGGTATCGCCACAATCGGTCTCCTCCCGATCAAAGCAAAGTTGGACGTGCCTGGGGTAACCCAAGACGATCTTTTAGTCCTCAGTACACTACTGACAACAGGGTTAGAGCCAACCCGAGCCAAGAAAAAGGCTACAGCAAAAAAGGTAGGGCAGAAAACAAATCTAAAATGGTCAAAATCAGTCAGGAAGACTTAGCAGCCCTTAAAAGAATAGTAGATAAGCTGTGCCAAACTGATAGCCAGGAAGCAGATCTGTCCTCTCTCACCTCTGCTCCCCCTAAATCACCTGTCCAGCCTTTGTTAAGCCATGTTGAGACAGAGAAGGATTGCTCCTCCGGGTCCGATGGGAATAAATCTGCAGTACCAGGTCCCATACAGACTACTGTCATACAGGTGGATATACCTGATCAGCCACCACAGGGGGGTGAGAAACGGATTCCCCCTAGTGCTGTGTTAGTAGTCCAGTCAAACCCCAAAGGAAACGATCTTCAGGAGGATGGGCCAACCATCCCCGAAGAACCGTCTTATTACAAGTTCCTAGGTCACTTAACTGAGAAGGGCGTTGCACAAAAATGTTACCTTTCTACCATCCTCGAGCATGGTGTCACACACGATGCTATTTTAGACACAGCCTCCGATATCACCTTAATGTCAGCGACCCTTTTCAATCAGGTTAGGGCTACAGCCCACCAAGCTAACCAAGAACTGCAGTCGCACAACTGCTCTCTCAACATCCAGCCATACTCTCACACTGCCATTACCGTACGGTCAATGGCCCTGGTCCACCTCACTATTGGACCGATGAGTGTGATTCACCCCATACATGTGTCCTCACTCGAAACTGTCCCGCTTCTCCTCAGCAAAGATCTCCTAAACTGATTCGAACCCTTAATTGACTTTAAGCGTTTAAAATTTTGGGCCCAGGTCCGCGAACCTCTGCCCATCTCTTACCCACTTGGTGTGGGATCACAATGTCATGTAACCAGAACTACTAGTCTTACACCTAATAGTTCGTTGAGCGTACAGGGCGTGATTGATGATGAACAATGGGAATCGTCTGACTTTCCGTCAGAGCCTTCCTGGCCCTCGGGCAAGCCACTGGAACAACGAGATGCCTTCTTGTGTTCTCTGACCATACCTGAAACTGTTTCGGCATCAACAAAAATCGATTCAGGGGGGTCAATGACAGCACCGCCTGAATTAAATAGGAAATTGAACCCTGAACTTGAACCTCAAATTGACTTAGTACCAAACGAAACTGACACCCTACAAAGTGATCAAGAGCGTGAGAAACTCGGGGAGATCCTTATCAAGGATCGCAACTCACTCACTCAAAATTCCTTAGACTTTGGACTAACGACACGTCCCGCTTATGTGTGTTCGTACAAATTCCGTTAGCCTCGTATGAGCCAGTGCAGGAAATCATTGACAATCGTTTGGAAAAGGGTTTGAAAAAGGGCGTCATCCGACCCTGTAATAGCACCTGCCCCGCTCCAATCTGGTCAGTGGTAAAGCCTAATGACGCGTGGCGATTAATGATTGACTACCTTTACCCTAGTGGGGGGTGCCCCAAACAACCCCCATTGTTAGGGGACCCCCTCCTCATAAAGTTTGGATTACGATCCTACCCATTACCAACACGTGCTTATTACTGGTCGGTTGCTGGTACCTTTTTGGCTGTTGCTATTGGCTTAGTATATCTCAACCTGCAGAGCTGCATACCTGTACCTCAGACCACGTCAAGAGTTGCAAGGCAAGACAAGTGCCTACTCAGACAGATACCAATAACATTCAAGAAGCCCTAAAGAGGGTTTTCAACCATCTCTCTAGAAGTAAAAGAATAACCTTCTATGTGATGCTACACCCCACTCACCTAAATCAAATTTAGGCTCCACATTACATTCTTTCTCGAACCGTCAGGGGGGATCCAGATTAAGACATAAAAGTGGTATTGCTTGCTTGTCACCTGTCATCCACAGCTATCATCGCCTGAAGATGGACGAAGTCTGCTGTAACACCAACTTCATCCACAGGGGGGAATGTAGCATGATCGCTGTATCTCCCTCTCTTTACCTTCTTCCCCCAAGTCATAAAACTTTACGACATCTTGGAATGCAATGGCCGCTTTGACAGGATCTTACCCCACCACGTGAAGACCCAACATCTGGACAAGAGACTCTGGCTTAACAACCTTTTTTCCTCAAAACAACAGAAAAAGCTTAAGACATGGCTAAGCCCAGATAAACCTGTGCATCTCGCCATCATAAAATAAACCAATGTGTGGTTTTAAAAAGGAATTCTGAACAAGTCCACCCTAGACTCGCCCTTCCCAAGAGAGATCTCCCCCAATTTCTCCAAAGGAAAGCAACATGCTTCCACCTCGGTTATGTTTACGACTTCTCAGCCTGGCGCCAGAAAGACAGCCCTGGATTTACGACACCAAGAAAAGTATCAGCTTTTGTTCTAAGAGACAAACTCTCTAGTAATTGATATTAAACTTCTGATGGGGAAAAGATTATCTTCATCGAAACCTTTTAATTACATAAACAAATTATATTTGCTTCCTAATAAGTCTAAACACCCCT
Source organism: Ancistrus triradiatus (assembly GCA_025084515.1). Classification (NCBI taxonomy): domain Eukaryota; kingdom Metazoa; phylum Chordata; class Actinopteri; order Siluriformes; family Loricariidae; genus Ancistrus; species Ancistrus triradiatus. The sequence goes on from JAJAGP010005191.1 coordinate 21,401, forward strand.
ATATGTATTTCACTATTCCATACAAAGAATGGATTAGGGATATTTTTCCTCTCACATATAATTATACATATGTATGTTTCTGAATTGTCATGTATCTTCATATCCAAACTTGGTTAATGTTTTAGTATAGTGACTGTTTGTATATGTAATGCGGTTCCCATTGTGCTATACTGGTTACGATTAGAAATAAAACAGCTGTTTTTATCCACATGTATCGATCGCTCGTTTAATACTGTTCATACTTATAAAGAAACCGAAATGAAGTTGTTATTTAGAAATGCACCGTTTCCTCCTACTTGTATTAATCGTATTATGGTTTAGTTAAAAGTATAGTAAATGTATGTGCTGTAGTTAGAATGCTTTAACGATGTTCTAGGTTATCGATTAAGGTGCCTTTTGATCATTTGAAACCTTACAAACGAAGTCTGCATCTAAACTTGTAACTTTGAGGATTTTTGGTTATTGTGTGATACTTTTAATCTCTTTAGATATGTAGGAATATATTTTAATCCAAGTTAGAGCGTCTGTAGCTCATGGTGAAATAAGACACAACCATGATAGGAGGGGTTTACTCATGAGTCAGCTTCTCATTGGCCGAATCACGGCCAACCCCCTTGTGCACCTGCCTACGGCCGCCCTCGAGCCGGAACATTCAAAAGCAACGTGGGCCGACCGCGTGGTGAGCTAGCTTCAAGTCTCGTAATGGGTGTTTTGTGTTTCTTTGTTCTCTAAGTCTCTTCTTTTGTTCCTGAAAAAGTTTCCAGCTTTCTTTTGTCTGCGCTTAAAAGTTTAAGTTTCTGGCAATTTATTTTTTAAGTTTTCTGTGTACAGCAGTCTTAAGTAGTTCGGTATTGCCGAATTAGAAGATAGCTGAAAGACCAGCCAGCCAAGATCTACTTTACGTGATACTGTGATATATACATGTTCATCGTCATTTTATGATTTAACTCTGTGATACACTCGTTATACATCAGATAGTCCTGTTGATATTGCCTTGTTTTGCAATTAATAAAACTTGTTTTATAACCTTTTGAATTTGCCGCCTGGTGTGAGAGTTCATTCAATAAGGTCGAGAAATATACTTTGAATTCACTATCCAAGACTTAGACTGATCAAGTTTGTTGTTCCCTTTAAACTGGTTTCTCCAGATCTACCAGTGAATTAAAATGATTTGGTGGTGCATCTTTTTTCTTAATTAATTAATTAATTAATTAATTAATTAATTAATTAATATAATTTTAAATTATAAAGTTTAATTAAAATTAATCCAATTAAAGTGTAGTCTTAGTTTGCTACGCGAACAGGACCATCCAGACTGTTATCAGCAACAAGTCCAAAAGCCAGGTTCTGTCATGCTATGGGGTTGGGTCAGTGCCCTTGGCAACATAAGCTACCTTCAAGACGACATCTTTTCCAGGGATGTCCGTGCATTTTTCAACACGACAATGCAAAACAAGCCAAATCAGAAATATGTAAATCCCTTCCAGTCTTACTTTGAGGAGCATTGCTTTTAAACACTTCAGTAATGTTCCTACACATTTGTTGATAAACTGGAGATCCTCTGCCCATCTTTACTCCTCAAATACTCAACTTTTCATAGATACTGTTTTTGTACCAAATCATGGTTATAATCACCTGTTGACATCACCTGTTTGAAATCACATCATTATTTAGTTTTTTTTTACCTCATTACCACATTCCAACTTTTTTTGAACGAGTTTCAGGCCTGAGATACAAGAATGGATGTTTATTTAAACATGTAATGAAGTTGACCAAAAAAAAAACTGAAACATGTATGATTCATACTGTTTGAAATGAAATAAAAGTCAAAGTAAATGTAAGGAACACTGCATATATTTAATTATTTGCATTTTAAATACAGTCCCAACATTTTGTTTTTGATTTGAGGTTGTCCATCCGTGAAATCACAGCAGGGAAGGAATGCCTCATGTTCTTATACTCATGTTCTTACACTCATGTAAATGTTTTACTCATGAAGAAGGAGAGAGTAAATGTGTTTGTATAACTGTGCACTCAGGGTGCAGACTTTATTCTGGGATCTCAGGGTTACTAAGCATGCTCACTACCATTGCACAGAACATGAGAGAGCATTTATTTTTCTGTAGAGATGACGACTTACCGTGTTTCTCGGGCTATAACGCGCACCGGGTTATAAGGCATGATATCAATGATCGACTGCTAACGGGTCTATTTTCATACATAAAGCGCAACAGGCTATAAGGCACATAAAATGAAATAAAACTCTTAAGTTCCCTCGGAAACTCAGTTTGGTTTTCTTTACCTGGCGCAGGGCGTCTTCTTGCTTCCTCCACTTCCATATTATTGATTCGTTAATGTTGAATTCTCTCGCACCTGCTCTATTTCCATGTTGTACTGCGTGACTGATAGTGTTGAGTTTGAAATCCGCTTCGAAAATAAATGAATGAATGCACGTACCCTAATGCTGAAGCACAGATCGTATTACTCCGCTATGCTGCGCACTACATTGGCTGTAAGCTTCACAACTTATCAAGGCCGTGCTAAAACATTTTGACAGATTTATGAGCACCGTATACCATCTACAATCGGTTCTAGGTCAGAAAGCACAACCAGAATTAATTCATACATTAGGCGCACCGCATTTTATGGTCCGAAAAATATGGTAATCTTTAGTCTTTTCAAATCTGAACCACTTTGCTGTGGATCTATGTAACAGCACCTATGGATGTTAAAAGAGTTTTCCCAGCTACAGAGGTTCACTTGTCAGGATTTTGGAAATGCCCTGTTGATTGCCAGAGGTCAGAGGGGAATGGCCAGACTGGTTTGAGAGCTGATTAGAAAGGCAAACAATTTAACTCAATAAACTCAAATAACCACTCGTTACTACCAAGGTATGCAGGAAAGCATCTCTGCATCTCTGAATGCACAAACACATCCAACATTGAAAGCAGGTGGGCTACAGCAGCAGCAGGAACACACCAGGTGCCACTGCCAAAATTGGACAATATTAAGATTGTTTAAGAGCCATTCAAAATGATGTGCCCATTTTCATCCTCAGGACAATACACGTATATTGTAATTAATATAATTAACTGTAAGAAACATTATTATTAAGCAAAGTGCCCTGCACAGTGATGCAATTGACATCGAGATATATAATTTTTAAACATTAATAAAAAACTACCTAAACACTAAAAAAATGTGTTAGCTGATTTATTAGCTGTCGCTGGTCTCGGTAACATTTATACACTTTACAAATTCAGTAGAATGATAAATCTTATTCAGGAAATCTTTATGTTTTTTCTTTTGTTGTGTCACTCAATATCTATCCTTTAAATAAATTCCAATTAAAATGGGTTTATAAACATAATCTCAGGGCAGTTTGAGGTTTACAATTAGTAGTCTAGTCCTGGTGAGTGATATCATGGTTATATTTTTTCAATGGTCTTGATCAAAGTTAATATCATAATGCGAATTTGATATTGAAAAAAGTCATCAGGGCTACAGTCCAATAGCCTGGCCTGGGAACACCATTGGTAATGGGAGCTGATATGGGTGTGAGCAGTGTGATAATATTACGATATGAGTTACTGAATTATTGTGTTGTGGTCCTCTGTTCTCAGCACCTGCAGTCACTCTCAATTGCATCTGTGCAGTCTCTGTATATTCTGACTGAGGGAGGTTTTTGTACGGCTCTGTAACACTGTGTGAACAGCTCTTTGCTATTGACATAATGATAACTCTGACAGTAGTAATCTGCTGTATCTTCCTTCTGGACTCCTGTGATGGTCAGAGTGAAGTCAGATCCAGATCCACTGCCACTGAAACGAGCTGGAATACCAGACTGAAGCTGATTTGCAAATTTAATCAGGAGTTTTGTAGCTGCTCCATTTTTCTGCTGATACCAGTATAAGTAGTGACCATATGATGAGTGGTAATACACTGCAGGATTTGTTTTACAGGTGATGGTGACTGTTGCTCCTGGAAAAGCAGATGTTACTGCAGGAGTCTGAGTCACTGTGACTTGACCTCTGGACTCTGAAAGCATGAGGAATAGATAATTTTACTGCAGCATTAAAAGATCCTATAACAAAGGAAACAACTATATTGGATGTCATTGGTGTGTTTGGACAAACCTATATGGAGATAAAATGTGTAAGAGTGTCTCACCTTGTGTCCAGAGGATCAGAATCGAGATGAAGACAGGACTCAGGTTCATGGTAGCTGTGGGTGAAGTCGCTGTAGCAGCAGCTCTCAGTCATCAGGTGTTAAACTCACGGTGCTATAAACACTCCCAGAGCACTGAAGCATGTGATGCCAATGCAAAGTGTTCTCTCAGTATAGAAACGTTACCAAATTCCCAGTAATTGTACTAACTCTGATACTGCTGCACAATTGTGGCATGATTTTTGATTCTGTGCTTAAACCCTAAACTTTTCTTGTAACAATTTAATGAGCTGTATATTACACTGCACTGGTGACAGATGCTCTCATGGAACATACTAACTAATAAAGAAATATTTAAGTCATACATGACCACACTTAAGTAAATGCACGTGATAGAGGAAAGGCAGCAGAAGCGTGAAGTGTGTGTGTGTGTGTGTGTGTGTGTGTGTGTGTGTGTGTGTGTGTGTGTACAGTGGGTTTATATGAATATACAAAGCATTTGGAAAGTTTTCAGACCCTTTCACTTTTTGCACTCAATACCCCATAATGACAAAGTGAAGACAGAATTTTACAAGTTATTGCAAATATACTGGAAAAAAAAAAAAACAAATACTGCATTGACAGAAGTATTCAGACCCTTTACTCAGTACTTAGATGAAGCTCCTTTGGCAGCGATTACAGCCTTCAGCTGAACTTGACGTCACTCTAGCTAAGTGTCAGCTATGTTACTGGTAGCTAGTAGGACATATAGCCAAGTTGCTCATAAAACATTGTTCCTCAAAGAAAGGCTGGAAGGGATTTACATATTTCTCCATCTACAGTGCATAATATCATTAAACAATTCAAGGAATCTGGAGGAAGTTCAGTCTGTAAAGGGCAAGAGCACAAGCCTAAACTGAAGAGACATGATCTCTGATCCCTCAGGCGGCACTGCATGAAGAACCAACTTTCATCTATAGCTGATAGAACCACATGGGAAAGGGATTACTTTATCAAACCTTTATCAAGCACTACAATACAGAGTTACATTCACAGATGCCACTTAAAACATTACTCTGCAAAAATGAAGCCTTACGATAACCATGTCCAGAAGCAGCATCGACTTCTCTGGGCTCAAAGGCATCTAGGATGGACCATCACACAGTGGAAACGTATTGTGGTCAGACCAATCAGTATTCCAGATCTTTTTTGGAAGAAATGGACATCGTGTGCTCCAGACCAAAGACGAATAGGACTATCCAGACTGTTATCAGAAACAAGTCCAAAAGCCAGGTTCTGTCATGGAATGGGGTTGGATCAGTGCCCTTGACAAAGGTCATTTACACTTCTGTGATGCAGCATTAATGCAGAGAATTGAGATTTTAGAGCAACATAAGCTACCTGCAAGATGACAACTTTTCCAGAGATGTCTGTGCATTTTTCAACACCACAATGCAAAACAAGCCAAATCAGAAAAAGCTAGAACTGAAATATGTAAATCCCTTCCAGTCTTTCTTTGAGGAGCATTGCTTTTAAATATTTCAGTAATTTGTCTACACATTTGTTGATAAACTGGAAATCCTCTGCACATCTTTACTCCTCAAAGACTCAGCTTTTCATGTATACTGTTTTTGTACCAAATCATGATTATAATCACCTGTTGACATCACCTGTTTGAAATCACATCATACATTATTTCATGTTTTTTTACCTCTAAAATTGTCCTAAATTGTCCTAAATAGCCCTAAATTGTCCCAATGTTTTCGGAATGTGTTACAGGCCTGAAATACAGGAATGAATGTTTATTAACAAATAAATAAAGCTGTTCAGAAAAAAAAGGAAATATCTTGGGTTCATACTGTCTGCAATGAAATAAAAGTCAAAGTAAATGTAAGGAACACTGCATGTATTTAATTATTTGCATTTTCCATATTGTCCCAACTTTTTCTGATTTGGGGCTGTACATGTGTGAACCCACAGAAGGGAAAGGAGGTGTCATATTCTTTTAAGTAACACTCATGAAGGTGTTTTACTCATTGAGAAGGAGAGAGTGTTAGAGTTCGCCATCTTAGAAATAATGGCGAACCGCTAAAACTGAAATAAGGTTTGGGACCCAAATGCAGTTAGCTCCAGGTGGTATTAATGAACTGAAATGAATTAAATAAATAAAACAATTATTAATAAAGTGCAAATAATAACAAAGAAAAAGAGAGAGACTCTGTGTCTGTAAGAGTGATCGTGCCGAATCTGTGATCAGACACTCACACGAACAGAGCTCAAGCCGGGCTTAGAGGGAGCAGAGGAAGGTGGGGGTAAAATCCCGCCTTTGACGTCAGCAGTGCTGAAATCCCCTGCTGCACGTTAACTCTGCAGAGAAAGCAGAGGGGGGCGTGGTCACAGCGCTCTGAGAGTGCTGAGCAGACAGTGACACGTCACGTAGCGACAGATAGGCGCTTAGTGTTGGGAAACGCGAAGGCGGAAGTGGATAGTGAAGGGGACGAGATGGAAATAAAATAAGCGTTTCAAAAGCTCTCCCTACACTATCTATATTCCCTGACATGAATATTACCTCACGCTTCCCAGCGCTACGGAAGCTGACTTCCTAAACGAAGCCAGTTTGTCCACTAAGCCCTAACAAAAATAAAAAAAAAAGAAACGAACGGAAACTGCGGGGGCTCTATATAAGAGCGGGGTGAGACGGATGAGGTCTCAAAAACACACTCTTGTGTGGCCAGCAGCGATCGCTTCCAATAAAACGCCGTAGCGACGATCGGAGGGCATAACCGGCGTTTTCTGTCAGATGATCCGACAGCTACTGCCAGAGGCGAGGCTCTTAAATAGCCAAGGGCAGCAGCTGTGGATCATTTGCTGTGATTGAGCTGTTTTACAGACTGACAGCTCAATCACAGCGGCTGCCAGGAATCATACCAGGAACGTGAGCTGTTGCTACCATCTAGCGTCCATACCTGGTATGATTCCTAACAGAGAGTAAATGTGTTTGTGTAACTGTGCACTCTGAGTGCAGACTTGATTCTGGGATCTCAGGGTTACTAAGCATGCTCACTACCATTGCACAGCCCATGAGAGAGAATTTATATTTCTGTAGAGATGACGACTTAATCGTTAGTTTTTCCAAATCTGAACCACTGTGCTGTGGATCCATGTAACAGCACCTATGGATGTTAAAAGAGTTTTCCCAGCTACAGGGTTCACTGGTAGGGATAAGGTCTTCTGCTCAGTCAGTCTCCAAGAGGAGAACTTTAGGGGATCTACAAGTTTGTTTCCAGCTTGTCAAGATTTTGGAAATGCCATGTTGATACCAGAGGTCAGAGGAGAATGGCCAGACTTGTTTCAGCTGATAGAAAGGCAACAATAACTCAGTTAACCACTCATTAAAACTATGGTACAGTATGCAGGAGAGCATCTCTGAATGCACAACACATTCAACATTGAAGCAGGTGGGCTACAGCAGCAGAAGAACACACCAGGTGCCACTGCTGTCAGCTAAGAACAGGTAACTGAGGCTAAAATTCACACAGGCTCACCAAAATTGGACAATAGAGGTTGGTTAAGAGCCATCAAATGTGTGCCATTTCCATCCCTATGACATTACACATATATTTAATTAATATAATTAACTGTCAACATTTTATTATTAAGCAAGGGGCCCTGCACAGTGATGCAATGACAAATTCAAGTTATATAATTTAAATCATTAATAAAAAAAAATCCTACCCTGAAAATAGGATTTGTTAGCTGTGACTGGTCTCTAACTTTACAATGAAACACAGTGTTTAAAATCCTTCAGAAATCTTATGTTTTTTGCATTGTTGCATCACTCAATATCCCATTTATGCCTTAAAGAAATTCCAGAACTCAAAGATAATAACAAAAAGAAAGGATAGATGGAGTGATATAGATTGTTTAAAAATATAACCTCAAGGCAGTTTGAGGATACAATTGGTAGTCTGGTGCCGGTGAGTGAAATCATTGTTATAATTTGCAATGATCTTGATGAAAGATCAACTCGCAATTCTAATTTGATATTGAAAACGTTAAAGGGGTACGGTCCAAAAGCCTGACCTAGGAACACCATTGGTAATGGAGATGATATGGTGTGAGCAGTGTGGCAACATTACTGTGTGAGTTATTTAATTATTGTGTTGTGGTTCCTCTGTTCTAAAGAGAGTCACTGTGTTTTATCACATCCTCCAACACCTGCAGTCACTCTCAGCTGCAGCAGTGCAGTCTCTGTATAATCTGACTGAGGGAGGTTTTTGTACGGCTCTGTAACACTGTGTGAACAAGTGTTGGCTATTGATATAATGATAACTCTGACAGTAGTAATCTGCTGTATCTTCTGACTGGACTCCTGTGATGGTCAGAGTGAAGTCAGATCCAGATCCACTACCACTGAAACGAGCTGGAATACCTGACAGAAGCTGATTTGTATATTTAATCAGGAGTTTTGGAGCTGCTCCGGGTTTCTGCTGATACCAGAATAAGTAGTGACCATTTGAGTCGTGATATACTGCAGGATTTGTTTTACAGGTGATGGTGACTGTTGCTCCTGGAAAAGCAGATGTGACTGCAGGAGTCTGAGTCACTGTGACTTGACCTATGGATTCTGAAAGCATGAGGAATAGATTATTTTATTGTTGCATTAAAAGTTCCAACAACTATGTGAATTATTATGTAAGATGTAATCAATGTGTTTGGACAAACCTATATAGAGATAAAATATGAAGCAGTATCTCACCTTGTGTCCAGAGGATCAGAATCGAGATGAAAACAGGAATCAGGTTCATGGTAGCTGTGGGTGAAGTCGCTGTAGCAGCAGCTCTTAGTCATCAAGTGTTAAACTCACAGTGCTATAAACACTCCCAGAGCACTGAAGCATGTGATCCCAATGCAAAGTGTTCTCTCAGTATAGAAACTTTACCAAATTCCGCCAAATTGTACTAACTCTGATACTGCTGCACAATTGTGGCATGATTTTTGAATCTACACCTAAACCTTAAACCTTTTTTGTAACAATGTAAAGCTTGGTTAAAAAAGGATGATTGTGTTCCTCAGGTGTAGCACTCACCAGCTACTTTATTAGGTATACCTGATCAACTGATCATTAACTGACAAAACTAATCAGCCAATCACAGGGCAGCAACTCCATGCATTCAGGTATGTAGACGTTGTCAAGACAAACTCCAAAAGTTCAAACCGACCCTCCGAATGGGGAAAAAGAATAATTTAAGTGCTATTTAACATGACATGGTTGTTGGTGCTAGTTGGACTGATCTGAGTATTTCAATCAGAAAAGTTCAAATGCTGATCGACTGGGATTTTCACTCATAACCATCTATAGGATTTACAAAGAATGGTCAGAAAAAGAGAAAATATCCAGTGAGTGTCAGTTCTCTCAAATAACCACTCGTTACAACTGAGGTATGCAGAAGAGCATCTCTGAATGCACAACACATCAAAACTTGAAGCAGATGGGCTACTGCATCAGAAGACAACACTGGGTGCTACTGCTGTCAGTTAAGAGCAGGCTACAATTTGTACGGTCTAATTAGACAAAAGCAGATAGAAGGAAAATGGTTGCCTTATCTGATGAGGCCTCATTTCTGAAAAGACTTTCGGATGGTAGATTCAGAATTTGGTGTAAACATGAAAGCATGGATCCATCCTATCTTATATCAATAGTTCAGACTGCTGCTGGTGGTGTAATGGTGTGGGGAATTTTTGGCACACTTTGGGCCCCTTAATACAAAGTGAACACTGTTTAAATGCCACAGCCTACCTGAGTATTGTTGCTGACTGTGTCTATACCTTTATGACCACAGTGTTGTGGTTTCTTGAGCATCATAATGAGTTCACTGTACTCAAATGAACTCCACAGTCACCCAATTCCAATCCAATAGAGCACCTTTGGGATGTGATGGAGCTAGAGATTTGCTTCATCAATGTGCAGCCAGCAAATCTGAAGCAACTGCGTGATGCTATCATGCCAATATTGACTAAAATATTTGAGGAATGTTTCCAGCAACCTGATGAATCTATGCCATGAAGATTTAAGGCAGTTCTGAATGAAAAAGATGATGCAACCTGTTATGATCAAGTGTACCTAATAAAGTGGCCTGTTAGTGTACACTGCAGTGTTTACATTACCATTTTCATTGTTTTGTTTATGTTATATGTAAATTCCAAAACTCAAAGGCAATAACAAAAAAAAACATAAATGGAGTGAGTTAGATTGTTTAAAATCGGTTTAAAAACGTAACCTCAGGGCAGTATTGAGCTTACAATTAGTAGTCTAGTCCTGGTGAATGAATTTGTGGTTATATTTTGCAGTGGTCCTGATCAAAGATCAACTCACAATGTGAATTTGATATTGAAAACATCAGAGGGCTACAGTCTAATAGCCTGGCCTAGGAACACCATTAGACATGGAGCTGATATGGTGTGAGCAGTGTGATAACATTACTGTGTGAGTTATTGAATGATTGTGTTGTGGTTCCTCTGTTCTAAAGAGAGTAACTGTGTGCTGATACCAGAATAAGGGGTGACCATTTGATGAGTCGTAAGACACTGCAGGATTTGTTTTACAGGTGATGGGGACTGTTGCTCCTGGAAGAGCAGATGTTACTGCAGGAGTCTGAGTCACTGTGACTTGACCTCTGGACTCTGAAAGCATGAGGAACTGATTATTTAACTGTAGCATTAAAAGTCCCAATAAGTAAAAGAATTACTAGAATATAGAAATAGAATAGAAAACAAATAGAACACAATATTTTACTGTGGCATAAAAAGACCAAATAACTAAGATAATTACTATAGAGTATGGTATAGGTGTGTTTCTAAAACCCTATATACACATAAAATATGAAACAGTCTCTCACCTTGTGTCCAGAGGATCAGAATTAAGATGAAGACAGGAATCAGGTTCATGGTAGCTGTGGGTGAAGTTGCTGTAGCAGCAGCTCTCAGTCATCAAGTGTTAAACTCACAGTGCTATAAACACTCCCAGAGCACTGAAGCATGTGATGCCAATGTAAAGTGTTCTCTCTGTGTAGAAACTTTACCAAAATACCCCAAATCATACGAACTCTGATACTGCTGCACAGTTGTGGCATGATTTTTGATTCTGTGCTTAAACCCTAAACCTTTCTTGTAATAATTTAAAGCTTGATTAAAAATTCACAGGATGTTTGTATTCCTCAGGTGTAGCACTCACCAGACACTTTATTAGGTACACCTGTTCAACTGATCATTAACTCAAATATCTAATCAGACAATGTTTAGTCCTCTGTTTTCCCATGGAATAGTAGATTTACACTTCTCCAGCATGAATCTTGAAAATAATCTTTTAACTTTTTAATCTGTCTTTACTTTCATCCATCTTTCTTTATCTTTGGAAGTGAAGCTATCAAATATTAAATGTAATAATGTACATGTATGAAATGCAATAATAATGTAAAGGAAAAACAATACTCTGATCCCATTTTGAGGGCAATTTATGCACCTCATGACAGAAGCATTTTACCTCCGTGGGCGATTGAAGACTACATTACCCACAATTCCGTGTGCAGGGAATGTGGCCGCGGACCCACCTGGAACTCATTCTTTTCTTTGAGTATGGACCTATTTAAGCTCAGCGTTCTCCCTTGCGGGAGCATTAACTCAGTTTCTGGGACACTGGATTTATGTTTACTGGCTCTCTCCATGGGATTACCTTTTGTTGTGGCGCTTCCGCCTGCTGAATTGTGTTGTTTACGGCCTGGCCCGTCGGACTCCTTTTATGGTCTTGCCCTTGCCTTCGTGCGGCTGCGCCCGCCTGGTCTATTATTCGCAGCTGCGCCCGCACCTTTGTTTAGCTTCCCCTGTCTGCTGTAGCCTCCCGCTAGCCTCGGTAGCTTTCCGCTCTAATTGGTCCTCTACCACTAGCCTCCTTTAACTCCCCTGGCCTGCTATAGCCTCGGTAGTGTTCAGCTAGCTTCCTTTAGCCTTCCCAGCCAGCAGTAGCATTCCGTCATTTCTCCCAGCCGGCCATAGCGTTCCATAGCTTCCCTCAGCCGGCAACAGCGTTCCGTCGCTTCTCCAAGCCAGCCGTAGCGTTCTATCGCTTTTCCTAGCTGACAATAGTTTTTCATAGCTTCTCTCATCTGGTAATAGCAGTACGTCAATTCTCCCATCCGGTCATAGCTTCTTTTAGCTTTTCTGTCTCCCCTAGTTGGTTTTTGGGTTAGCTGTTCCCTGGTCTCAGTTCGCTGTGTTTACCTTGTTTGCTGGTTATCGCTCTTATTTCCATTATTATTATTTGTCATTATCATTATTAGATGTATCATCTTTGTCATTTTGCCTTCGGTTGTCTATTTTTGAGGAACTGTGATGATAAATATTATTTACTGACTGGAACTATGCATATCGTCTGCTTATCCTAGACTCTCACGTAACAACAATTGGTAGTCTTTTACTGGTGAGTGAAATTGTTGTTATATTTTGCAGTAGTTTTGATTAAAGACGCAATGCAAATTTCATATTGAAAAACTCTCAGGGCTACAGTCCAATAGCCTGGGCTAACGACACCATTGGTAATGGAGCTGCTATGGTGCGATCAGTTTGATAATTACTATGAGTTATTGAATTGTTGTGTTGTTTCCTCTGTTCTAAAGAGTCGTTGTGTTGTATCACATCCACCAAAACCTGCAGTCACTCTCAGCTGCAGCAGTGCAGTCTCTGTATAATCTGACTGAGGGAGGTTTTTGTACGGCTCTGTAACTATGTGTGAACCAGTTGCCACTGATAACATGATGACTCTGATAGTAATAATCTCCTGAATCTTCTGGCTGGACTCCTGTGATGGTCAGAGTGAAGTCAGATCCAGATCCACTACCACTGAAAAGAGCTGGAATACCTGACTGAAGCTGATTTGCAAATTTAATCAGGAGTTTTGGAGCTGCTCCAGGTTTCTGCTGATACCAATGTAAGCAGTGACCATATGATGAGTGGTAATACACTGCAGGATTTGTATTACAGGTGATGATGACTGTTTCTCCTGGAACAGATTTCACTGCAGGACTCATGGTCACTATGACTTGACCTCTGGAATCTGAAAGCATGTGGAATAGAATATTTTACATTTTATATTGGAGCATTAAAAGATAAAATGTGAAACAGTCTCTCACCTTGTGTCCAGAGGATCAGAATTGAGATGAAGACAATTTCCTTTGGGATTAATAAAGTGTCTATCTATCTATCTATCTATCTATCTATCTATCTATCTATGTATGACAGGAATCAGGATTATGGTAGCTGTGGGTGAAGTTGCTGTAGCAGCAGCTCTCAGTCATCAAGTGTTAAACTTACAGTGCTATAAACACTCCCAGAGCACTGAAGCATGTGATGCCAATGCAAAGTGTTCTCTTTGTATAGGATTATTACCAAAATTCCCCAAATTGTACTAACTCTAAACCTTTCTTGTAACAATTTAAATCTTGGTTTAAAATTCACAGGATGATTGTGTTCCTCATGTGTGGCACTCACCAGCTACTTTATTAGGTATACCTGATTAACTGTTCTATAACTGAAATAACTAATCAGCCAATCACAGGGCAGCAACTCCATGCATTCAGGTATGTAGACGTTGTCAAGACAAACTGCCAAGGTTCAAACCTACCCTCATAATGGGGAAGAAGGATAATTTAAGTGACTTTTAACATGACATGGTTGTTGGTGCTAGACGGATTGGTATTAGTATTTCAATCAGATCAGTTCAACTGCTGATGAATTGGGATTTTAATTCATAACCATCTCTAGAATTTATAGAAAATAGTCAGAAAAAAAGAAATTATCCAGTGAGTGTCAGTTCTCTGGGTGAAAATCTGAGGAGAATGGAAAGACTGGTTTGAGATGAAACAAAGGCAACAGTAACTCAAATAACCACTTGTTACAACTGAGGTATGCAGAAGGGCATCTCTGAATGCACTACAAATCAAAACTTGAAGCATATTGGCTACTGCATCAGAGGACAACACTGGGTGCCACTGCTGTCAGTTAAGAACAGGCTACAATTTGTACGGTCTAATTAGACAATAGCAAATAGAAGGACAAATGTTGCCTTATCTGATGAGGCCTGATTTCTGGCACGACATTCGGATGATAGTGTAGCAAACCTTATACTACACTTTATTTATTAATTTTAATTAATTACAATTTATTAATTAACATCATAAATATTTTCTAATTTTAATTCATTAAGAAAAACGGGGCACCACCGAATCGTTGTAATTGCCTGGTAGATCCGGGAACCAGTTAAAAAGGGAACAAAAACTTGATCAGTCTAGGTCTGAATAGTGAATTCAAAGGATATTTCTCGACCTTGTTGAATGAACTCTCACACCAGGCGGTAAATTCAAAAGGTTTATAAGCAAGTTTATTAATTGCAAAACAAGGCAATACCAACAGACTATCTGATGTAATAACGAGTGTTTCACAGAGTTAAAATCATACAATGACGATGAACACGTATATCACCGTATGGGAAACAGGGAATAATGGCAAGCGTACATATCACAGTAATCAAAAATCAGAAACCAAGATGAATCTATGTAACTTATCGGTCGCGCAATAATTACCAACGTTGCAATGTTACTGGTAACCGTAATTACATTGAACGTGAATAGTATGTTAGAAGCGACTTAGGCGTGGATAAGTCTATGTTGAAGCGTGGTTTTAAGATCAAATGCAAGATTCTAGAATCAGGGACCCAGATAAGACACACCAAGAGGTACTTGCCTACCTGTTTGTGGGGGCTCACACGAAGATGGAATGGAGCCGGGCTTCCGCCTGTCATCCAAGATCGCACGGAGGAACAGTAGCGGTCTCACTTCCGATTTGACGCGACGGTTCGGTGGACCTCGTGATGATC
>JAJAGP010005192.1:0-36473 GCA_025084515.1 Ancistrus triradiatus
TGGGTTACCTGCCGCCACTCTTCCCCGATCAGGAGACTGACGGCTTGGTGCCCTCCGTCAACCACCACCTGCAGCGCTGCCGCGGCACATGGAGGGCCATCAGGGAGTCCCTCGCTCTCCGACCCCCCCCTAACAATTTCGACTTAAAGAGATGGTAATAAGACTGCACGAAGGAAGAAGAAATGTAAACGCAATCACACGTGATCACATTTAACGATCACAACCATACTTAAGACTAATAAGAAAATCCTAAAAGCTGTGAAAGGCACTGCTTCGTGGAAGACTTCCAGGTTACAAAAGAGTCGAGAGGGGCCTATAAAAGAAATTAAAAAATTGCTTTCCATGTAGCTAGAGGACCAGAATAAGAAATTAATTCCCTCTAAGCACCTTAGTAATAATAATGGACAACACTCCCAGTTTGTTCAAAAGTCTGAAGGAAGACGCAGGACCAGTTCACAATGTACAATTCAGGGCAAACTCTGGGCGGTTCAGGCATTACAAAAATGTTATTCTATGCATAATGTCAAGCTGAGTGGTGAGAGTGCTAGTGCTGATGCAATGGCAGCTGCAGAATTTGTTGAAACTCTCTACAAACTTGTAACAGAAGAGGGGTAATTTTGCCTGAACAAATTTTCAATATGGATGAGACTTCTTTGTTTTGGAAGTGAATGCCAGAATGCACTTTCATCCATCAGGAGTTTAAGTCAGTGCCAAGTTTTAAGGTATTTAAAGACAGAATGATGGCGACAGAATGGCAAATTGGAGCCTATTGTTATCTGGGATAGTGAAAGCACCAAGGTTTTTATAAATATAAAAAAAAAAAAAAACGCTGCATGTTTATTTTAGAGCAAGCAATACATTTTGGATGACCCAAGCCAGTGATGCCTTCCTTTTTGTTACACTTCTGAGATGGAAAAATATTGCTTGGAAGCAGGCATTTCATTTAAAATTGTACTAATTTTGGATAATGCTCCAGGGCTTGTACTGGTGACCTTCATTCATACTTTGTTTTAATAATCCATATTTTCCTTGCTTTTTGTATAAAAAAAAGAAAAACGTAAACTGGAAAGTGAAAAAGGTACAGGAAAGGATTCTCTATAAGTAAGTGTTATACAAAATGAATAAAGAATGCCACTACACACTAAGGGTTTGTTTACTAAACCCGAAACACCTTTATAGTCAGGTTAGTCAGGTACTGTATTGTACTATGCACGGTAACTGTTTAAATTTTATAAAAGAGAGAGAGAGAGAGAGAGAGAGAGAGAAGAGAGAGAAGAGAGAGAGAAAGAGAGAGAGAGAATGTATAGCAGTTTAGAGATGTATAATTTTTCCTCATTTTATCCTATACAATACTCTACTGCTTCATTGATGAATAAAAAACGACTTCAGTGTAGCAATTACAGGTTCATCCTTCTTGCCAGCCTTGGTCATACTTAGTGAGATACTTACCTTTGAACTCTGTTCCTTAGCAAGCTCCAGTCTTTTTTTGAACGTCTGCTCCAGCTTCTGTAGCTCAACTTTCTGAGTGCGCTTCAGGTCATCCCTGAGGTAACAAAAGGTATATCATTCCAATCACATGCAAGTAGAAACTGTTTATGAATGCAGATGGTATCAATAGTTGGATTAGCCAATTATTAAACAGGAAAGACCTAAAAATTGAATGACATGCCTCATCTGTGTCTTTGATTTGAATGACCCATGCTCTCAAAGGCATTAGCATGCTACCACATGGGCCATTTAAAAGTGCCAGCATCAATATCCTGTGTACTATTGCAGGCCAGAAGACAGAGGGTATTAATAATCACACACACACACACACACAAACACAAAAATACTTCAAAGGCCTCTCTGAAGAGCTCCACAGATATGATACATTTGCCTACACAAATATTTTGGTCTTACAGGGGCTAAAGAAACTCCACTACTTAACAGTCTGCTACCAAGTTACCTTCTATTTGTAAGTATTTGTTAGCAGTGGGATCAATTCTCACGAGACTGTATCCCTTAAACATGTTTGACAAAACATGCACTTGTTAAGACGTAATGTAAGACAAAGCTGACTTTTAGTGAACCAGAATCATAGCAACAAACAAGTAAATAGTATAAAACTGAGGTGCTATTAGTGGGACCCAAGGCTGTGAGAGACAGGTTAGCTACATCTATCCTAAATCTAGATGGCTGTCCAGTATTGCCCAGTCTGTCTGTAAAAAACTTAGGGGTCACACTTGATTCAGATCTCTCCTTTGATGCGGCACATTAAGCAGCATCACTCGAATTGCTTTCTTTCAATTACGTAATATCGCTAAACTTAGAAATATCCTCTCTTTTAATGATGCAGAGAAACTTGTTCATGCGTTTATAACCTCAAGGTTGGATTACTGTAACGCCTTACTTACTGGATGCTCTAGTAAATCTATAAATAAACTTCAGTTAGTTCAGAATGCAGCCGCCCGAGTGCTAACTCGAACTAGAAAATATGATCATATCACTCCTGTTCTATCATCACTACACTGGTTACCAGTCAAATTCCGCATTGACTACAAAATACTTCTTATAACTTATAAAGCTCTACATGGCCTGGCCCCACATTATCTGAGTGAACTCTTAGAGTTTTACAATCCAGCTCTCTACTTCGTTCGCAGGGTGCAGGACATCTTTTAGTTACTAGAATTAAAAAAGTCACAGCAGGGGGGAAAGGCTTTCTCATACATGGCCCCCCAACTATGGAATAAACTTTCCACTTTCGAGACTCAGACACTCCCCAAAATTTTAAGTCTAGGCTAAAGACATACGTATTTATGCAGGCTTTTGACCAGATTAATACTGGGATGCATGGCTCGGGTCACTGGGGCCAGAGTCTGGAGTCATGTCTGGCCTGCCTGGCTTGTCCGTTAGCCAGGAATGTCGGGTGGGCGGTCTGGCTGTACTGGGCTTTGGTCCTCTTGATCCGGACTAGTGCATCTTTGCCTTACAGTAAGGGCAGAGCTGGGGGTTCATAGTCAAAGAGTCTTATGGTGATCAGAGACGTTGAGTTGCTGTCTTCTACCCACCGTGAGGTTGCTGATGTCTCATGTGATCCCTCTTGGCTGTATTACCTTCCAATTCTCCTCTTTCTAGCTATGCTGCTATAGCTAACGCTGCAGGGGTCTATGCTACCACTTGGGCTCAGTGATTTACATGGCATTCAGTTTGATTGTTAATAGACATGTGCCTCTTAATCAATAACTAATTACATTTCTGTTTTCTCTAGAGCTGTTGTTCCGGCAGTTCGGCCCCACACAATGTACATTTCTTGATGGAGGCTCCACTGGCATAATTCACATTTTTATTCGACCAGACTCCATGACTTTAGTTTACGCTCTTAGATTATCATCTTACCCGGGCCACTTAATGTCGAGTGCATACTTCACATTCTATTGAACTTTGATCCCATGACTTTAGTTCGCTCTTAATTTATCATCTTACGCCGCCCAAGGAGGTTGGGTCCTTTTGAGTCTTGGTCTCCAAGTTTCTTCCTAGAACTAGGAGTTTTCCTTGCCACTGTCGCCCTAGGCTCGCTCAATTTGGGATTGGACGTAGTTATTAGGAGATAATCTAAACTTGTAAAGTTGCTTTGAGACAATGCTCCATTGTAAAAAGCGCTATATAAATAAATCTGACTTGACTTGACTTGACTATATAATCTACATGTAGCCCCCACCACAAACAGACTTCAGCAACCACACAATGACACATTTCCTTTATCTGTCCATAGGTTTTTGGTTTTTGAAATTCAAACAATAACACTGCTCGATGTGCGTCCATTCATCTGCGTGCATTTGCAGAGAAAGGAACAAGCCCATGGTAAAGCACGTGGCACTGGTCTAACTCGTGCTGCTCTGTCACTAATCCACTTTATTCCCTGGGGTTTCCCTCAACGTTATTCCCCACCTCCCATAATCCTGTGCGCCTTTGTTTCTGCTTGTCACCTCCCAGTTTAGGGATCACTCACACAGGCAGGGCGTGGCACATGCAACAAACAGCACTTCCAGATGTTTCTCTTTCATATTTATAATCCTTTAGAGAAAGCAGCTGTGGACCTCACGCTCTCACTCCCAAATACTTGCATTAAGACAATATTATAAGTTCAGCAGTTATTAGCTAATTAGTTTTAAATAAATTCTGACAGCGAGTATATTAGAAAATTAAAACCTGTAATTAATTTTTTGATAGCATTTAACACACACTCTTATTGTAACAATCTTACACAGTACAATACTAGTAGCTAGACTGACCTTGCTCAAGGACCCAACAGCTTCTGATAGAACCAGGACTTGAACCCTTATCCAGAGCAACTTACAATTGATACAGTGTTACAAACCACGCAAATGTGGTTCAAGGGTCTTGCTCAAGGACCCAACAGTGGCAGCTTGGCAGAGGTGGGATTTGAACCCTGGACCTTCAGGTCCACAGTCCAATACCTTAACAGCTAGTCCACCAAGCAATCTTCAGGTAAATAATCTAGTATTATTAACCACTGCACCTAATAAAAAATAAATAAATAAATCCTTGTGAAAAATATATATGGAACTGTGCTAATTACTGTAAAGAGTCACTTCATTCTTTATAACTGAATTTGTTTCCAGTGTTGGCAGATACGATGCTCTTTAGGTATTTGAGATTGTTCTTGATTTCCAGTCTCCATGGATGTGTACATTTATGGTTTGGTTGCATAACTGGCAATGCAGGAATTCAATTGAGTTTGTCCAATTTACTAAATTCTAAGTGCATGTCACATTTCACTACCACAATGGGTAGTTGTTTCAATTATTAATTCAAGTAATTTTAGGCAAATTTGAATTAGATTACAATATGCACGATCAAACCCTAACAAACAAAATCCTACTGTGGGAACAGTTCTGAAAATAGTCTGCAGCACATCCATGTGTGGTCTGCTTTGCATAACTGTGAAACCAAAGCCTGACTGTTTTAATTAATAGTCTTTATAATATTTATGCAGATAAATAGTTTCGCACCCCCCGAAATACATGCAATCCAATTCTCCTGTATGGGAGAGAGTGAAGGAAAAATAAAATAAAATGAATGTGTCTTTTCCATAGCATAGTTTAACTTGACAGTTAGCTATGTAAATTATGGAAATGTTGGAGCAAAACTCCCTTTTTGTTATAGAGATTTCCATAATATAATAAAACGACATGAACCTCAATGTCATGCTTGGTACAGGAAATGAGGACAGACACAAACATAAGTGCAAGTGATGAGACATGGTGGACACAGGGACAAGACATAGAAAAGAGCATGCACTGGGTGTGAACAGGAGGGTCTAGGTGGCTAAGCTAACAGGCTATGCTAATATACATAGACAGATGCTAATAAACAATGCTAAGACAGACAGAGTGATAACAGTAATAAGACACAGGACTGGGATACACAGAGGCCACAGACAATACTAATACAAACACAGGGAGCTAAGAACATAATGCTAATACAATACAAATACTAATAGCTAACATGGCACACACAAGAAAGGGAACAGTACATAAAGCAAGAACAGGAAATGACAAACCATTACAACACCAACAGGAGTGACAGGAACAAGACGAACAAGGAACATGAACCAACCAAAAAAGGTAAGGTAAGAGGAGAGCCGACAAGGAGGTGACCGGGAAGAGTATACTGGGAAAGCACAGTAGGCTAATTAAGTAGCCTACTGTGCAAAGAGAAAAAGGTCAGAGGGAAGCCATGTAGGATGGTATTGCATCATCCTGACATTCAGAATTTGCTTTCTCAAATAAACAGTTTAAAAATAGAGAAAACTACTTCATAACATAATTATCCAATGTTAAATTATTTTTGCTTCTTTAAATGCAATTGCAGAACCTCAGAGGCAGAGGCTAGTGGTTGCTGGTGGCTTTTAAAGTAGGGAAAGCACTAATGTTTGCTTATACATATTACTATACATGCATTTAAATATATGTGCTACGTTTAGTTGGCCGAGTAGGGGAACAGGCATGCATGTGGCTCCTGTAATACATGTGAAGCTGTTGACCTCTTTATTTTAATGCTCGACCACAGCAGTTCCATTCCTTTATACAAAGCACAATAGCACATCCTGTTATATTATCATTATAAATAGTACAGTTTGTACATACAATGTAAGTCATACAATTTATCAGTTTATTGAATTTTGAGAAGTCAGTTGTGTACCTGACTACCAAATTATTTATTGAGAGCTCGTTAAGAGGTTGCACCCCCCTGAGATGATTTCGGTTAATCATCATAAAGGGAAGCTGTGCCCCCACAAAAACCATGCTGTTCAATAAAGATTGAGATGTTTTCTTCTATGCAGAATGCATGTTAAACTTGGACATGCCTCAAAATGACATGTTAAAAGCCGTTAGTCCTATTTTTTCCTCTTATTGAAATAGTGAGTACACAATCATGTAGCAGACAAACTAAGATGCACAGGGCTTCAAGCATTGTCTTTTGTCTTTGTGTGGAGAGCCTCAAATGATATTTTGCACACATGCTGCACTGTTCAAGAGAAGGAGTTTGAGCTTAATGGATGAACAGCACGATATTGTAGTGAGATGTTTATTCATTTATTTGCTAAACTATTGAATTCCACCAAGAATAATAACAGTATAATAACAGACACTTTGGTAAACATTTCATTAAATTTCAATTAAAATGAAGAGGAAGCATAGCTTCCTGTTACGCCGTGGAGAGGAAGGAGGCAAACGCAGGCCGAGATGGAGGTAAGGCAGGTTTATTGGTATTCAACAAAGGTTTACGAGGCAGTGATTTGGAGAGCTAGGTGACTAGGGTAGAGAACCTTGTCGTGTAGCAGAGGCTTGGGGAGTGAGACGGTGTTTATATGAAGGAGATGGAAACAGGATCAGGTGGGAGTTTTTAGTACGATGGTGAGGCAGAGCGAGGCAAGGTGCGAGCGGGCGGAGCGGCGCCGGAGGCGGGCGTGACAGTGCCCCCCCTCTAAGGACTCGTGCAGGCGGGAGCGCGGCGAGAGTCGGGGAGTGACGAGGTCTTGCGCGGGCGGCCCCGTGGCCTGGGAGCCGGCCGGTCGGGCAGGGCGGCGTGGAAGTCTTGGACGAGGAGGGGATCCAAAACGTCCTTGGAGTTGACCCAGCTGTTCTCCTCCGGACCGTAGCCCTCCCATTCGACCAGGTACTGGAGGCGCGTGGCCCGTCGGCGAGAGTCCAGGAGACGTCGGACCGCATAGGTGGGAGCCTCCGGCAGGCCGGAGGGCGGAGGCTGGTCCGAAGGAGAAGACTCGGCCAGCGGACCGTGAACCCAGGGCTTCAGGAGGGAGACATGGAAGACGGGAGAGACACGGAAATGTGAAGGCAGTTGCAAACGGTACGTGACTTCGTTGAGTTTATGGGTGATGCTGTATGGACCCAGAAAGCGTGGAGAAAAAGGGGTACTTCCCTGTGAGGTGCGCAGTCCTTGGGAGGAGAGCCAGACACGGTCCCCGGGCTGGAAGTCGGGAGCGGAGCGGCGGCGGCGGTCAGCGTGCCTTTTGTACCAACGGATGGCCTTGTCGATGCGGTGGTGTACCTGGCACCATACATCCTCGCTGCGGCGAAACCACTGGTCAATGGCTGGGGCGTCCGATGGTGTGGAGTCCCAGGGCACGAAGGGAGGCTGGTATCCTAGGACGCACTGGAAGTGCGTGAGGTCGGTGGATGAGTGCCGGAGGGAGTTTTGGGCTATCTCGGCCCACGGAAGGAACTGTGGCCAGTCGAGCGGGTTATGGAGGCAGTAGCACCGCAGGAATTTCTTGAGCTCCTGGTTAGAGCACTCGCATTGTCCGTTGGTCTGGGGATGGTACCCAGAGGAGAGGCTGACGGTGGAACCCAGCTTTTCCAGGAATGCGCGCCACACCGCAGAGGTGAACTGGGGCCCCCGGTCGGTGAGGACGTCTTCAGGGATGCCGAAACCACAAAAGACGTGCATGAAGAGATGCTCGGCTGTCTGAAGCGTGGAAGGGATCTTGGGAAGAGGGATGAAGCGGACTGCATGGGAGAAGCGGTCTATGACGGAGAGAATGGCGGTGAATCCATGAGACGAAGGGAGGTCCGTCATGAAGTCCAGGGCGATGTGGGACCAGGGTCTTTGCGGCACGGGCAAGGGACGGAGCAGACCGGAGGGGAGAGTGCGAGGGGTCTTTGCTTGGGCGCAGGTACTGCAGGAGGCGACGAAGCGGTGGATGTCCCTGCGCATGTTTTCCCACCAGAAGCGCGCGAAGAGCAGTTGATGGGTGCGCGTCTCTCCGGGGTGACCAGAGCAGAGAGAGAGGTGAGCCCAGGCAAGGAGGCGGTCGCGAAGGTCCTGGGGCACGAATTTTTTGTCCGGCGGGCAGGATGGTGGAATGCGCATCTGGGAGAGTCTTTCCTCCAGCTCCTGTTCGAAGTCCCACTGGATAGCTCCGATAGTGCATGAGGACGGGAGGACAGGTGCAGGTGGTTCTTCGGAGGCCGGTCCGGGATCGAGACTTCGGGAGAGAGCGTTGGCCTTGGCGTTCTTTGTTCCCGGGCGGTAGGTGATGGAAAAAAGGAACCTGGAGAAAAAAAGGGACCAACGGGCCTGGCGGGCGTTGAGGCGCTTGGCGGACCTGAGGTACTCCAGGTTCTTGTGGTCGGTTAGCACGGTGAAGCGGTGTTTGGAACCTTCCAACCAATGCCTCCACTCTCCCAGGGACAGTTTGATCGCTAGCAGTTCCCGGTCGCCCACGTCGTAATTGCGTTCGGCGGGGGTCAGTTTGTGCGAGAAATAGGCGACGGGACGTAGTTTGGGCGGATCGCCGAGCCGTTGGGACAGGACGGCACCCACGCCGGTATAAGATGCGTCCACCTCCAGGACGAAGGGGAGGTCCGGGTTCGGATGGCCCAGGACGGGAGCTCGGGTGAAGGCGGCCTTGAGTGCGCTGAACGCTTGTTCGGCTTCGGAGGACCAGCGGAGGGAGCGCGGCTTACCCTGCAGAAGCGCGGTGAGGGGCGCCACCGTGCGGCTGAAGTCCCTGATGAAACGCCGGTAGAAATTCGCAAACCCCAGAAAGCGCTGTAGTTGCTTGATGGAACCCGGTGTCGGCCAGTCCAAGACGGCGGTCAGTTTGGCAGCGTCCATGGCGACGCCTGAGGGGGAGATCACGTAGCCCAGGTAGCAGACTGACCGAGTGTGGAAGTCACACTTCTCCGCCTTCACGTGGAGATGATGGGAGAGGAGTCGTTCGAGCACCTGGCGCACCTGTTTGATGTGGGTGTCGAAGTCCGGGGAGTATATGAGGATGTCGTCGAGATATACCATGATGAATTGGCCGAGCATGTCCCGGAGCACGTCGTTTATGAATGCCTGAAAGACAGACGGGGCGTTGGCCAGCCTGAAGGGCATCACCAGGTACTCGTAATGTCCGCTGCTGGTGCTGAAGGCCGTTTTCCATTCATCTCCCTCTTTCATCCGGATGAGGTTATAGGCATTCCGAAGGTCGAGCTTGGTGTACCAGTGCGCCGCACGGAGGTGCTCCAAGGCCGAGGGCACCAGTGGAAGCGGGTAGGCATAGCTGCGAGTGATCCGGTTCAATCCCCGGTAGTCGATGCACGGCCTGAGGCCGCCGTCGCGTTTGGGCACGAAGAAGCAGCCTGCCGAGACGGGCGAGGTGGATGGTCGGATGAAGCCAAGGTCCAGGTACTCCGTTATGTATTCCGACATGGACTTCTCTTCGGTGACAGACAGCGGATACAGGCGCGCCTTGGGTAGAGAGGCATCCGGCAGGAGATCGACGGCGCAGTCGTAAGGACGGTGTGGAGGAAGAGAGGGAGGAGAGGCCGATCCGAAGACAGGAGCCAAGTCTGCGTACTGATCGGGCATGTTGGGAGGAAGAGGATCAGGCTGGGTGACCGGGAGGGAGTTGACTTGCAAGGCAGGTCGGAGGATGCAGCGTTCTTGGCAACGAGACGACCAGCAGATGAGCTCGTGGGCTGCCCAGGAGATGAGTGGGTCGTGGTCACGAAGCCATGGGAGTCCCAGGATGAGAGGGTACGTGAGAGATCCGACCGGGTAGAGAGAGAGGGTTTCCTGGTGCACTGCGCTGGTCAGCAGGCAGAGAGGAGCCGTGACACGGGTAAGGAAGCCCGAGCCAAGAGGTCGACCATCCGCAGAGGTGATGCGGCGCTTATGGGGTAGTGTAGTTCAGGGGATCTTCCATTGGGAGATGATGTGATCGGCGATGAAGTTCCCCTGCGTGCCGGAGTCGATCAAGGCTGTAAGAGGTAAATCCCCATGAGCGAGTCGTAAAACCACAGGCAGAGTAAAAGAAGTCTCAAGTGAGGTTTGACTCACCCGGGGTGTGCGTGCCAGGACCCTGGCACGCGTGCTGGCTGGTCCGGGTGGTGGAGCGAGGTCGCAGGCGGGGTGCAGGTGGCGGTCCAAGCCGCAATAACAGCACAGACCCTGCTCGAAATGACGCCGGCGCTCCTCTGAGGGCAGGTGGGTGCGAGCGAGTTCCATAGGCTCGGAGGAAGCGAAGGCACGCGAGGAGGAGAAGGAACGAGTCGAGGAGCGGGGGTGGAGCATGGAGCGAGGAGCTGGTCCAGGCGGATGGTGATGGAGATAAGCTCCTTCAGTGAGAGGTTCAGGTCCCGCCCGGCCAGTTCCCTCCGGAGGTCGGGACGCAGACCCTGGTGGAAAGCGGCGAGAGGGGCTGGTGTGTTCCATCCACTCTGAGCCGCCAGGGTGCGGAAGTGCAGGGCATAGTCAGCAGCGGGGCGGTGACTCTGCCGTAGAGTGGGGAGTACCTCCCCTGAGGACCGCCCCTCCCGGGGGTGCTAGAAGACGGCACGGAAGGCCGTCAAAAAGCTATAGTAGACTCTGGCCTCCTCGGCTTGTTGCGCCCAGATGGCCGTGGCCCAATCGAGGGCTCGTCCGGTGAGGAGGGACACAACGAGGGCGATGCGGGCCGCATCGGACTCCGGTGGTGAGCTGGCGAAGTACAACTGGCATTGGAGGAGGAAGCCCTCGCAGCGTTCTGGGTTGCCGTCATACTTCTCCGGCAGAGCGATGCGGTAAGCCGCTGAAGGCGGCCGAGGAGGGCTGGGAGGAAGCGGGACTGACGCGGGGAAGGCGTTAGCTGGGACACACGCTGTGTTAACTCGCTGACGGAGGGGACCAGCGCGTTGAGCGAGCGCTGATTTTCTGCGAGCACGGAGACCGCTTGAACCACTTCCTGGATGTGAGCACGGAGTTCGGCTAGCTGTTCAGCTGTGGACGCGTCGGGGTGGGAACCAGAGGCCGCTGCCTCCATGTTACCGGCTACACGAACTGTTACGCCGTGGAGAGGAAGGAGGCAAACGCAGGCCGAGATGGAGGTAAGGCAGGTTTATTGGTATTCAACAAAGGTTTACGAGGCGGTGATTTGGAGAGCTAGGTGACTAGGGTAGAGAACCTTGTCGTGTAGCAGAGGCTTGGGGAGTGAGACGGTGTTTATATGAAGGAGATGTAAACGGGATCAGGTGGGAGTGATTAGTACGATGGTGAGGCAGAGCGAGGCAAGGTGCGAGCGGGCGGAGCGGCGCCGGAGGCGGGCGTGACACTTCCCTTGTAGTCTTAAAACAATCGCCTGTATTGTAGGCATAGGTGGGCATTCATGCTCATTTAACATAAGGCTATTATATTATTTCTAAATAGCACAGTTGCAAATGTGCAGTGTCAAAACTAAATGCACCAATAAAAGAAACAAAAATTTAAATTTCACTAAGACTAGGCAAATGAACTTGCTATCCTAAAAGTAATGCATCCTAAAACACAAATACATGAATTTAAGCTATGGTTAGTTAGTCTAAAAGCCCTTTTTGGTGGCACAAATGCACAGCTCCAGAGCCCTTGGTTCAATCTCACCTGTGTGGACTCTGCATGTCTCCCCCATGTCCATGTGGGTTTACTCTCAGTGCTCCGGTGTCGTCGCACAGTCCAAAGACATGCAATAGGTTAACTGATTAGGCTAAATTGGCCTGATGTTAGTATGCATGACTAGTTTCAAAGTATCCTTGTGTATCGATGAAACCATCTGTCTGTTGAAAATAACCAACGATGCTGAAATCATCGTTAAATAAAACCAAATAACACCTCAATTTATCCAGAACACATAGTGATGATCCCCAAGACTTTTGGGAAAACATTCTGTGGACTGACGAGACAAAAGTTGAACTCTGTGGACGGTGTGTCCCATTACATCTGGTGTAAAAGTATCACAGAAAAAACATTTCAGAAAATAACATTATACCAACAGTAAAATGTGGTGGTGGTCGTGTGATGGTCTGGGGCTGTTTTGCTGCTTCAGGACCTGGAAGACTTGCTGTGATAAATGGAACTATGACTTCTGCTGTCTACCAAAAAGTTGTGAAGGAGAATGTCCGGCCATCTGTTCATGACCTCAAACTGAAACGAACTTGGGTTCTGCAGCAGGACAATGTTCCAAAACACACCGGCAAGTCCCCCTCTGAATGGCTGAAGAAAAACAAAATGAAGACTTTGGAGTGGCCTAGTCAAAGTCCTGATCTGAATCCTACTGAGATGCTGAGGCATGACCTTATAAAGGCCGTTCATGCTCGAAAACCCTCCAAAGTGGTTGAATTACAACAATTTTGCAAAGATGAGTGAACCAAAATTCCTCCACAACGCTGTAAAAGACTCATTGCAAGTTATTGCAAGCGCTTGGTTGCAGTTGTTGCTGCTAAGGGTGGCCTAACCAGTTATTAGGTTTAGGGCACAATCACTTTTTCACAGGGCCATGTATGTTTGGATTTTTTTCTGCCTTAATAATAAACACCTTCATTTAAAAACTGCATTTTGTGTTTACTTGTGTTGTCTTTGACTAATATTTAAATTGGTTTGATGTTCCGAAACACTTAAGTGTGACAGACATGCAAAAAAATGGAAATCAGGAAGGGGGCAAACACATTTTCACACCACTGTCACTATTACTTGTATTAAGTACAATAAATTATAACGCCATGTACAAAAATATTATACTTGGTCATTTATTTATTGAGGAAAATGATCCAATATTACATATTAGTGAGTGGCAAAAGTATGTGAATCTCTACAATTAGCAGTTAATTTGAAGGTGAGATTAGAGCCAGGTGTTTTCAATCAATGGGATGACAATCAGATGTGAGTCTGCACCCTGATTTTCTTTTTTACCAAAGTCTGCTCTTCACAACACATATTTGTGGAAGTGTATCATGGCATGAACAAATGAGATTTCTGAGGACCTCAGAAAAATAGTTCTTGATCAGGCTGGAAAAGGTTTCAAATCCATCTCTAAAGGGTTTGGACTTCACCTATCCACAGTCAGACAGATTGTGTACAAATGGAGGAAATTCAAGACCATTGTTACCCTCCCCATGAGCGGTCGAGCAACAAAGATCACTCCAGGACCAAGGCGAGCAATAGTTGGCGAGGTCACAAAGGACCCCAGGATAACTTCTAAGCAACTGAAGGCCTCTCTCACAATGGCTACTGTCTGCAGTTTGCTAAAGATCATGCGGACAAGCCAGAAGTCTATTGGAAGAATGTTTTGTGAACGGATAAGACCAAAATAGAACTTTTTGGTTTAAAAGAAAAGTGTTACAGTATGTTTGGAGAAAGGAAAACACTGCATTCCAGTATAAGAACCTTATCCTATCTGTGAAACATGGTGTTGGTAGTATCATGGTTTGGGAATGTTTTGCTGCATCTGGGCCATCATTGATGGAACACTGAATTCTGAATTATATCAGAGAATTCTAAATGAAAATGTCAGGACATCTGTCCATGAACTGAATCTCAAGAGAAGGTGGGTCATGCAGCAAGACAATTCTCCAAAATTTTAAGTCTAGGCTAAAGACATACTTATTTGCGCAGGCTTTTGACTAAATGCATGGCTTGGGTCACTGGGGCCGGAGTCTGGAGTCATGTTTGGCCTGCCTGCCTTGTCTGTTAGCCAGGAGTGTCAGGTGGGCGGTCTGGCTGAACTGGGCTTCGGTCCTCTTGATCTTGACTCGTGCATCCTTTCCTTAGACTTAGGGCAGAGCTGGGGGTTCATAGTCAAAGAGTCTTATGGTGATCAGAGACGTTGGGTTGCTGTCTTCTGCCTGGGGTTGCCGATGTCTCATGTGATCCCTCTTGGCTGTGTTACCTACCAGTTCTCCTCTTTCTAGCTATGCTGTAGCTAATGCTGCCGGGGTCTCATGCTACACAAGGCATCAGTGATTGTTAATAGACACTGTGCTCTTAATCAATAACTAATTACATTTTCTGTTTTCTCTCCGAGCTGTGTTCCGGTACCAGTTCCTGCCCCACACATGATGTTTATCCACTGCAGCTTCACTCAAGCTGCTTCCGTCATCAGCTCCAGCCCCATCATACCCGGGCCACTTAATGCCGATGTGCATATTTCACATTTTATTTGAACTATGACTCCATGACTTTAGTTTCGTTCTTAGATTTATCATCTAAGCCGCCCAAGGAGGTTGGGTCCCTTTTTCAGTCTTGGTCCTCCCAAGGTTTCTTTCTACAACACTCAGGGAGTTTTTCCTTGCCACTGTCGCCCTAGGCTTGCTCAATTTGGGATTGGACGTAGTTATTAGGAGATAATCTAAACTTGTAAAGTTTCTTTGAGACAATGCTCCATCGTAAAAAGCGCTATATAAATAGATCTGACTTGACTTGACTTGACAATGACAACACAAGTAATTCTACTAAAGATAGAAGGAAGAATAAAGTTAATGTTTTGGAATGATCAAGTCCTGACCTTAATCCAATCGAAATGTTGTGGAAGGACCTGAAGCAAGCAGTTAATGTGAGGAAACCCACCAACATCTCAGAGTTGAAGCTGTTCTGTATGGAGGAATGGGCTAAAATTCTTCCTAGCCAGTGTGCAGGACTGATCAACAGTTACTGGAAATGTTTAGTTGCAGTTATTGCTGCACAGGGGGGGTCACACCAGATACTGAAAGCAAAGGTTCACATACTTTTGCCACTCACTCACTTTTCTCATTTGTTTAACTGGGTTCTCTTTATCTATTTTTAGGACTTGTGTGAAAATCTGATGACATTTTAGGTCATATTCATGCAGAAATATAGAAAATTCTAAAGGGTTCACAAATTTTCAAGCACCACTGTATTTATACTACAAGAAAATATAAATGTAACACAATGCCAATTACAGTTCTGGATATTTGTTAACATTAGCATATTCAAAAGCCAAAAGAAAAATCTATATTTCAAAGTAAAAACCCCATATTCTACGTAAAATCTATTGAAACACAAGGACCATTGCACTTTGCACTCAATTCTTATTACAACAATAAAACAAAGGGGACCAACAGTGAATGAAATTAGGACATATCAGTCTGGGACTAGATTGCCCCTCCATCTCTGAAATAACTCCATCTGGCAGAGCTAGCATACAACTATCTGCATCCTAGGCACATCTGTTCATGCTGAGTGTCTTCTCAACCACTGGATGTATAAAAAGCTTGCATTTCTACACCCTGAATATTTCTGAATGCCTTGTGCTCTTAGCCAAAAAATCTCTGGAACAGCAAACTTCCCTTTTTCATATTACTGAAATTCAGTCTGGCCTTTCATTGTAAAGTCTTATAGTGCTACAAAAGGAAAAGGGCAAGTTATAAGCTACAGCAGACAAACCAGCTCTGTTTTGCCATGGGTGGAGCAAATTATTAGACAAGGAGATGAAACATGCAGAAGTGAAGCAAGTGGTATCCAACATACAAAAATATGATATATCAGATTTCTTGTATGGTGCATTTGGAATTATTGTATATTCTGAAAGTATTAAAACCCATTAATTTTCTCACATTATTGTGTTGTAGATTCTGTTTTAAATGTTTAAATCAATTATTGCTCATTAATCTTTTTAAGCAACAATCTTCACTCTGTCACGACCATGGTTTTTCCGCATTCCAGTTCCCATCAGACATCACTCCTGTCACGTCATCCTCTACGTTCCGCACGCCGTCATTCTGTTCCTCATTATGCACACTGGTTCTTTGTGTGTTTGTTATTATTATGGGTTCTTAAAAGCCATGCTTTTGCTCATTCTTAGCAAGGTTTCTTCTGTCTCAGAGTTATTGCATGATAGGACCATTTTCCCCTGCAATCTGGCTATGGACATTTATAGTAGGAACCCTGCTTTATCAGTTAATCTCTGGTTCCTTATTATTGGATTCTCTGCACCCCAGCACTTGACGTTTTGTAAAAACCACCATGTTAACCCCTTTGCTTATATCCTTTTACCTGCCTCGACTCCTGTTGTTTCCAGGATTAGTACCTCAACCCCTGTTGTCACTATGGTTCTTGCCTCGACTACTGTGGTTCCAGTCTCAGCTGCTGTGGTTCCAATCTCGGCTCCTGCGGTTCCAGTCCCGGCTCCTGCAGTTCCAGTCCCGGCTCCTGTGGAGTCTCTCTCAACTCCTGTGCTCCCTGTGGTTCTTGCCTCAGTTCCTGTCTTGCCTCTGCTCTTGGCTAATGTGGTTTCTGTCTCGACTCCTGCCTTGGTTCCTGTCTCGACTCCTGCCTCGTTTCCTGTCTCGACAGCTGCCTCAGTTTCTGTCTCAACAGCTGCCTCAGTTCCTGTCTCGGACTACTGCCTTGGTTCCTTCTCAACTCCTGCTTCGACTCCTGCCTCAGTCCTAGCTCCCATGGTTCTACTCGTGGCTCCAGTGGTTCCCATCTCGGATCCACATGCACTCTGTCATTCTGTTTCCTAATTTCCTGATTATGTGCACCAGTTTCTTGTTTGTCATTATCACTGGTACTGAAATGGCTTCTGGCTATGATATTTATAGCACCTGTCTTTGTTTGTTGATCTCTGGGTTGCATCCTGATTAATGGATTCTATGCCCAGTAAGAAACACTTCTATGCTTCTAGTAAGAAACACGCATTTGTTTCTAGTCTCTGTCCTTGGTTTTTAATGCCAGGCAAATTAATTTTGTTGTTGAACTTGAAAGTGGTTTGACTCTGTTTCTGTTCTGCCTCATTAATCTGTGTGGCCCAAGTCTGGACTTTGACTGGACAACTCAGTGACAAGTCAGAGACTGCGGTGGTATTAGTCACATCAAGAGAAGTATCTGGGGTATGCCAGACTTCGTGCTTGAAGTTTTGTCCAAAGCATTTTTTTTGTCTCATTACAAGAAAGGATATTTTTTTTCTCATGCTCCCTGATCCAATTAAATGCCATTTACCAAAATCCAAATGAACTGTCACAAGCTGCTGAGATGGCCATCAATTCGGCAGGTTCTCCTATATCTGCACAGGCCTTTTGAAGCTGTTAGAGTGATTGTTGAGGTTATTGGTTACCTCTACAAACAAGGTTCTTTGTGCCAGTTTACTCTGTCCAGCTCCAAGAGTTCTAATGTTTCCAAACTTCCAAATCCAGTTTTGCAAATATGTTTGTCAGCGTGCTCCTGAAAACACTCAAAGTTTAAGAAGTTATTTCATACCCTTGGCCGCATCTATTCCACAATTTTATCACAGATGTCTACAGTAAGTACATTGTACTTCATAGCTTGCTTTTTGATCTGACATGCAGTGTGAACTGTGCAGTGTGGGACTGTGGTAGCCTAGCGGTTAAGGTACTGGACTCTGAACCAGAAGGTCCAGGGTTCAAATCCCATCTGTACCAAGCTGCCACTGTTGGGTCCTTGAGCAAGGCCCTTAACCCACAATTGCTTGGATTGTAAGGTTGTATCAATTGTAAATCGCTCTGGATAAGGGCATCTGCGAAATGCTGTAAATGTAAATGAATTATGGGACCTTACAGTGGTGCTTGAAAGTTTGTGAACCCTTTAGAATTTTCTATATTTCTGCATAAACATGACCTAAAACAGGTTTTCACACTATTAAAATATACAAAAATATTAAACTTGGTAATTTACTTACTGAGGAAAATGATTCAATATTACACATTAGTGAGTAACAAAAGTATGTGTACCTCTAGGATTAGCAGTTAATTTGAAGATGAAATTATAGTCAGGTGTTTTCAGCCTGCTCTTCACAACACGATTGTATAAGTATCATAGCACAAAGAAAGGAGATTGTGTACAAATGGAGGAAATTCAAGACCATTGTTACCCTCCCCAGGAGTGGTCAACCAACAAAGATCACCCCAAGCGTAAGGCGTGTAATAGTCGGTGAGGTCACAAAGGACAGCAGGGTAACTTCTAAGCAACTGAAGGCCTCTCTCATATTGGCTAATGTTAATGTTCATGAGTCCACCATCAGAAGAATACTGAACAACAATGGTGTGCATGGCAGGATTGCAAGAAGAAAGCCACTGCTCTCCAAAAAAAACATTGCTGCTCATCTGCAGTTTGCTATTGTCATGCCCACGACCAGTTCGGCCCCCACGCTCGCATACTCCAGCGTTCCACGTCCCCGGCCTATCCACCTCTACAAACCTGATACTTATAATAAAACAGCTTTACCTTGAATCCTCAGCCTGCGTGTGTCTCCTACATTCCACCCGCTCGCGTTACAGCTATAGATCATGTGGACAAGCCAAAAGGCTATTAGAAGAATGTTTTGTTGACGAATGATACCAAAATAGAACTTCTCAGTTTAAAAGAAAAGCATTATGTTTTGAGAAAGGAAAACACTGCATTCCAGCATAGGAACCTTATCCTGTCTGTGAAATATAGTGGTGGTAGTATCAGGGTTTGGGCCTGTTTTGCTGTCCCAGTACTTCTGGCTGCGTGTGATGGTATGTTCCTAAACTTCTGGCCATGTGTCCAGACAGAGTCCATGTTGGGAACTGAACCAGGGATCTCTGGAGCTGTAAGGTGACTGAGCTAACCACTGTGCCACCGTGTCACCCACACTTAACGATATTAATGATAATTATACACTGCCTGGCCAAAAAAAAGGTCACACACTCTTGGACCACCTTTAGCTTTGATTACAGCACGCATTCGCTGTGGCATTGTTTCCTCAAGTTTCTCCAGTGTCACAACATTTATTTATGTCCAGAGTTGCATTAATTTTTCCTCAAGATCTTGTATTGATGATGGGAGATTTGGACCACTGCGCAAAGTCTTCTCCAGTACAAACCAAAGATTCTCAATGGGGTTCAGGTCTGGACTCTGTGGTGGCCAATCCATGTGTGAAAATCATGTCTCATGCTCCCTGAACCACTCTTTCACAATTTGAACCCGATGAATCCTGGCATTGTCATCTTTAAATATGTCCGTGCAATCAGGGAAGAAAAAAATCCATTGACGGAATAACCTGGTCGTTCAGTATATTCAGGTAGTCAGCTGACCTCATTCTTTGGGCACATAATGTTGCTGAACCTAAATCTGACCAACTGCAGCAACCCCAGATCATAGCACTGCCTCCACAGGCTTGTACGGTCAGCACTAGGCATGATGGTTACATAACTTTACATGCCTCTCTTCTTACCCTGATGCGACCATCACTCTGGAAAAGGTAAAGCTGGATTCATCAGACCACATGACCTTCTTCCATTGCACCAGAGTCCAATCTTTATGCTCACTATCAAATTGAAGCAATTTTTGCCGGTTAGCCTCACTGACAAGTGGTTTTCTTAAGGCTACACAGTTGTTAAGTCCAAATCCCTTGAGTTCCCTTTGCATTGTACATGTGGAAATACTTTTATTTTCAATATTAAACATATCCCTGATTTCTACTGTTGTTTTCCTGGAATTTGATTTCACCAAATGTTCAAAAAGTTCACCAAAAGTGATTGCCGATCACAATCATTCCGACCACATTCCTTCCTCGAAGAAGATGTTTCCCCACTGTCCTTCCACTATTTAATAATGCATTGGACAATTCTTAACCCGATTTTAGCAGTTTCAGCAATCTCCTTAGATGTTTTCTCTGCTTGATGCATGCCAATAAGATTAACATCTTTTCTATGACCACAGGATGTGTCTTTCGGCATGGTTGTTAGAACTCACTGCATCAGTTAGGGTTAAGTAATTGAACGACCACTATCAAATTTAAACACTGGTTATTTTAGGTTTTACATATAGCACAATGATCATTCAGGGCTCAAATTGAAGTAAACACTTGGGCCAACATATTTATTCACCTCCAGTCTTCTATTTTCATCATTTAGGTTACATTTGGGAAGATTAAATGCAAAAAAAATGGTGAAAATCAAAAAACGTGTTACGGGAGGCCCAGGGGGCGCACCGTTAAAAGTAAAGAGATAAGGGTTTTCGGGACCCAAGTGCAGTTAGCTCCAGATGGAAGTAGTGAACCAAAACACAAAAAGGAAAATGAAACAAAGGTCCACACAAAAGAAAAGACAGACAGAGGAACAAGGGTACTTCAGTGGCTGAGGATTGAACCCGGAACGGACGTGTGAGTCGGCGCCGTGTTAACCCAACACTCCGCTCGGCCACTGAAGAAATAACTCGAAAAGACTGGGCTGAGAGCTTACGCCGTCAGCGTACGGTGCCTTTAAGTCGTCGCACTTACGGCGTATGACCACTAGGCTGGCGGCGCACCAGAACGTGCTCAGCAGACAGAAGCGCTGTTTACATTTATAGCACTACTGCAGCTGAAGCAAAACCAAAGCAGAGAAATGGAATTAAGTCAAAAGGAAACTAATATCACGCCAGGCAGGAGGCTGGCGGCGCACTAGTCCGTGCATGCGCAGAGCGATCGCGCTGGAACGGGTCGTCGCGTGCACGCGCTGAACCAGCATAGCGATAGCACAGCGCACCAGAACGTGCTCAGCAGACAGAAGCGCTGTTTATATTTGCAGCACTACTGCAGCTGAAACAAAACCAAGGCAGAGAAATGGAATTAAGACAAAAGGAAACTAATATCACGCCAGGCAGGAGGCTGGCGGCGCACTGGTCCGTGCATGCGCAGAGCGATCGCGCTGGAGCGGGTCGCGTGCACGCGCTGAACCAGCGTAGCGATAGCACAGCGCACCAGAACGTGCTCAGCAGACAGAAGCGCTGTTTACATTTATAGCACTACTGCAGCTGAAGCAAAACCAAAGCAGAGAAATGGAATTAAGTCAAAAGAAAACTGATATCACGCCAGGCAGGAAACCGGGGAGTACGGAAGCGAGGACGGCACAAGCCGCGGTCGCGAATGAAGAACCGCTTGAGGGAGAAGGGAGCGAGGCGGACTGCTGAAAAACCTCGGGGAATTATTCACACACCCCAAGGCTGCGCGAAGCGACGCACGGTTCTCCGAAGAAACGGAGCATGGGACGGACGCGCATGTGCAAAGCAGTTTCACGGTACTCCGTCCACGGGGCCTTGGATACGCGCAACAGCGTGGGACAACCTGGACGGAGCATGAAACGGACGCTTAAGGATTATCGAGGGACAATGCTGGACTCTAACCAGCGCCCCTCGTATCTGCGTCGGCGGAGAAGAGGCGGACCAAGCCCGATCGCCGACCGGAAAAGCAGCACGGGACACGCCGCCGCACGGCGAGGGAAGACGGAGGGATTGCTACCCAGGGACCGGTGACCAGGAGGATCTGACCCTATCCTGATCGTCTAATGCCCTGTCTTACCTCAAGCCTTGCGGACTTTACCAAGCTGGCTCTCTGCAAAGAGCGAGCTTTACCCGTGTCACTGCCTACCTATGGTCACCGATCACAGAAGGTAAGCAAGCGGTGTCTTGAGTGATTCTGAGGGTGGTCACTAAAGTGGAGGTGAAGCGTGGGTTCAGCTATCACCGAAAGAGAGCGGCCTAGCCTATGCGTAGTGTGAGGATGCAGTGCAATGGTAGGGCCCCGACTGGACTCAGGAGAGGCCTTAAATACCTGAGCCAGCCGGTGTTGATTAATTGGCAATTAATGCCACGTTAAACCGGCGTTTGTGGGCCACAAAACGCCGTACGAGCGTGGGAATAACTTTAGGGGGTCAATGCTGCCCTCTATAGTCCACAAGGACAAAGAGCAGCCTGACCCCTTACAGTACCCCCCCCCTCCAAGGGGCGGCATCTCGGCGCTCCAAAACCAACCCAGCAACCTCCCCTAGCCTGCCTAACCCGTTCAGGGTTAAGCCCCTGACGGACGGGTGGGGCCCGATACGGGGAATAGACCATCAAACAGTAGCCGACCGGGAGGTCGGGCCAACCCCGGCCAAGAATCAGGCCCGGTGTGGGGCCAGGACCGGCCACAAAAGGTCCTGGAACCAGGCCCAACACAAGGGGCTCAGGGGCGAAGCTCGGCAACGGCAGGTCAAGATCCGGCTCGGAACCGGCCATAAAGACGAAAAAGGCCGGCGTGAAGGGCCGGGTCAACCGCACAGACGCCAGGGGCCCCAGCGATAAGGCCAGCAGAGGTGACCATGGAGGCACAGCGGTGGGACCGTGTGACAGAGGCGCGGGGATCGGGACCAACGATCGCGGAGCAGGAATCGGTCTTGGTGACCGTGGCGCGGGAATCGGGGCCAACGATCGTGGTGCAGGAATCGGTCTTGGCGACCGTGGCGTGGGAATCGGGACCCTAGATCGCGGTGCAGGAATCGGTCCTGGCGACCGTGGCGTGGGGATCGGGACCAATGATCGTGGTGCAGGAATCGGTCTTGGTAAGTGTGGCGCGGGAATCGGGACCCTGGATCGTGGCGCAGAAACCGGTCCTAGTGACCGTGGCGCGGGGATCGGGGCCAACGATCGTGGCGCAGGAATGGGTTTACGCAACCAAGGCACAGGGGTCGGCGGCGACGACCGGTGTGCAAAATACCCAGGCGTGGA
This sequence comes from Ancistrus triradiatus, assembly GCA_025084515.1. Lineage (NCBI taxonomy): Eukaryota > Metazoa > Chordata > Actinopteri > Siluriformes > Loricariidae > Ancistrus > Ancistrus triradiatus. The sequence goes on from JAJAGP010005192.1 coordinate 22,774, forward strand.
GTTCACCTGCTCAGACGCGGGGGTAGGCGGCGTAATGAGCTCCTGAACGGAGCGTGGTTGCTCAGATCCGCAGCTTGACGGCGCTATGTGCCCAAGTACGGGGTCAACGGGCGCGGCGAGCTCGGGAATGGAGGGTAATGGCTCAGGTTCGCAGCTAGGCAGCGCTATGTGCCCAAGTACGGGGTCAACGGGCGCGGCGAGCTCGGGAACGGAGCGTAATGGCTCAGGTTCGCAGCTAGGCGGCGCTACGTGCCCAAAGTACGGGGTCAAAACGGGCGCGGCGAGCTGGGAACGGACGTAATGGTCGGTTCGCCAGCAAGCTCTATAGGTGCGGCGCTACGTGCCCAAGTACGGGGTCAACAGGCGCGGCGAGTTCGGGAAACGGGGCGTAAAATTAATGGCTCAGGTTCGCAGCCTAGGCGCGACGTGACCAAGTACGGGGTCAACGGGCGCGGCGAGTAGGGAACGGAGAGTAATGGGCTCAGGTTCGCAAGCTAGGCGGCGCCTAGTGCCCAAAGTACGGGGTCAACAGGCGCGGCGAGTTCGGGGAACGGGGCGTTTAACGAAGGGATCAGGTTCAGCAGGCTAGGGCCACCGCTACGTACCCAAGTTACGGGGGTCAAACGGGCCGCGGCGAGCTCGGGAACGGAGCGTTAAGATTGCTTATAGAACCCTAAACCGCTCAAGAATTGAGGCCTCTTAAATACCTGAGCCAGCGGTGTGATTAATTGGCAATTAATGCCAGTTTTAAACGGCGTTTGTGGGGCAACAAAACTGCCGTGACGAGCGTGGAAATAAAACTAGGGGGTCAATGCTGACCTGATAGTCCACAAGGACAAAGAGCAGCCCGGACCCCTTAAAAACGCCTTTAATTTTTTGAGATATAATTTGTGTGTGGTGCTGGTGATTGAACATTTCCATGCTGCACATTTTCTGTTTCAGCAGGGACTTGTGAAGCTAAATCCAAAATTTGGAACAGATACAACAAAGTGTTCAAGAGTTACACAGGTTTTTATCAAGGGTCATCATTCGTCTCAAAATTTGCCACAACCTCTAAAATTACAAATAAAAAGAAGCCTGTCACTATAAATCAAGTGGTTGCAAGTTTTTTTATGTCTTCTGTAATAGAACAAACAAATATTAGTCACAATTCAGTGTTATTTGGTTTTTATCTAAAGAAATGAAGCTGAAAAGGGCCTGTGCGCGCTTCAAAAAAGCAGATAATAGAGATTCCAGCCCCTCCTCCCTCCGCTCTGAGGGCCTGAGCGTGCTGGGGCTGGTCTCTGTATGAGCCGTAGGCTCTTAGCTGTCCATTGGAACACAGCTCTGTCACTCAGCGCTCACACAGACCCAGAGATTTGCATATATGTCTAGCCATAGGCCAGCTGGTGAGGAAGGTGGGTCGTGCGGTAAACAGCTGTGCCAATACCGCTACAGACTCTTGAATAACTAATGAACTTAGTACTTGCAAAGTCCACCCACATGGGATATCTTATGCATCCTTGGACAAGGGAAACTTTGTTTTGTGTAATGGGAAACGTCCAAAGAAGAGCTTGCGTTGGAACGAATGGATTTTACGCACCCACATAACCATGCAAAAAAGCGCTTTACTGACGTTTTATCGGCAATGTAACGGTATCATGGACTTGTTTAGACGGTAAGTGAATTTTCTACGATAAAATAAAAAGTTATTTTACATCCTAAGTATATTTTAAACGGCAAAATATTTGAGTAGGAATTGGTGTTTTGCAAAACCAACATGGGGACAGCTATGTGTTTGGTATGTAATTTCTGGCGAATGGCTGCATGTAGACGGTTGAAAATCGGTATGCAGGTAGTTATAATAGTATTAAATATTTTGAGTTTGTGTTTTGGACTGTGTATTAAGAATGTTTTAAGTTATTAAGAATGCAAAACATGTCGATCTACTGGGCCCGTATACGGGCCCGCTAGGGGCGCTTCTGCAAAATCTGTGGCAATTAGTTAAATAACTTGTTTCCAGCTGAAACATAATCACCAATGCAATAATTATCCAATGGGAGGTTCTTGCCTATTTGCTTAGTTAAATCTAGGTGGTGACCTTTTTTTTAGTCAAGCAGTGTATTTTGTTGAATTAACTAACATTACTTGGAAGCCTCGGTAATAAACATCAATTTCTTTAAGGTATATTATATATTGTGCTTGAAAGTTATAATTTCTGATATTTCCACATAAATATGACCTAAAACATTATCAGATTTTCATACAAGAACACAGTTAACTACTGAGACAAAATATTATAACTTGGTCATTTATTTATTGAGGAAATCTGTGACTTGCAAAAGTATGTGAACCTTTGCTTTCAGTATCTGGTGTGACCCTGTCATTCAGCTATACCTGCAACTAAATGTTTCTATAAACTGATCAGTTGATCAGTCCTGCACATTGGCTTGAAGGAATTTGTGGCTAATTCCCCTGCAACTCTGGTATGTCAGTGGGCTCACATGAACTGCTTGCTTCAGGCCTTGTGTTTAACATCTGCTGGATTAAAGTAAGGGATTTGACTTGGCCATTCCAAAGCATTAACTTCATTTTTCTTTAATCATTCTTTGGTAGTATGACTTGTATACTTACTGTCATACTGTCATACTTGTATACTTACTGCGCTAGGCACACGGACAGGAAGCTAAACAGACAGGCAAACAAAGTGCGGATAGGACACGAGATAAGCCCAATGCTAATTGTGCACAGAATGCAGAACACAGAGAGAACGCTAAAGCGGATGAAACCGCAAAACATGTAGGAAGTCCAACGCAGACGAAACGCAAAAACGGACAGGTAGTCCAATGCGGACGAGACTGCAAACGGCAGTAGATTCACAGGCAGATGGAACTGCAGGCAGGAACACGTGGTACATATGGACGTGACTGAAGTAATAATCCGCCTCGACTGTCTCTTGAAGCTCCCCTTATAAAGGGCGTCTCACAGCTGAGTTCAATCCTCGCCTCATCAGCTGTGGAAGACAGGCTCGGAGACAGGAGTCCTCAGAGCAAGAGCAGACGTCCTCAGCGTGGCATCCTTGGAGCAGGAGCGGACATCCTCGGGATAGAACCCAGAACAGCGTCCTCAGAACAGGAACTGGGCTGGACATCCTCAGGACGCATCGTGCTCTAGATGGGCATCGTCTGGACGGTTTCTGGGATGGGCGTCCTCTGGTCGGGCATTCTCTGGACAGTCTCTGGGACGGGCGACCTCTGGATGGGCGTCTGGACGGTCACTGGGACGAGCACCCCCTGGACCGGCTCCATAGTTGACGTCTGCTGGATGGAACTAAGACGTGAGGTCTTCTGGACGGAGCCTGAAAATGACGTCTTCGGGACGGAACCCTGAGGTAACATCTTCTGGACAGCACCAGGAGGTAACGTCTTCTGGGCTTTGACAGAGAGAGGACCCAACTCAACCCTGAGTGCCTCCAAAAATTGCTCCCCAGTCCAGGCTTGGCCCATAGGTCACATGTTGGAGGCCCATTGTAAGGCCCAGCCCAAGAGGCATGAAACAATGAAAACTACCCAGGCATGATTGGAGAAATTGTGGTAATAACAAAAATTTTTTTGGCATTGTTCTTTGAATGTCTTATACAGGTCCGGATCTCCACAGAATTTGTTTGACCGAACCGAGGTGGTTCTGGAACCCGCCGTCTCCATAGTTGGCACATTATTCTGTAATGCTGGTGTGGCAGGACTGGGAGAGACGTGCGCAGATTCTCATAAATAAACTAAGGTTTTATTAAAGAAACAATACATACTAAGGAAAAACACAGTGAACTAAAACAGCCGGAAAACAGGTGCGAAAACAAAAATGAGCGGAGCTGCAAAACAGGTACAAAACGCTACACAGGTTTTTACAGAGTAGGTCACCAGATCTTTCTCCAACCCATCGTAGGGCACATGCACTCACACACTCATACACACGTTCACACACTAAGAGCACTGTAACGCTTGCAAGGAAGTTGCCAGACACACGCAGATTAAGGGAAAGGTGATGTTTATTGACAAACCCAAACCAGTCGGCAAGAATCGTAGTCAAAGCCAAGCAATAGGTCAAAACCAGGTAATCAGGGGTGCAAACAATATCCAAAGGGTCAGGCAAAAACACAAACGAAAGCCAGACGAGGTCGGTACACAGAAACCATATAAATAGAAGACGCTCTGTACGCATGATCAAGTTCGGCAATACTTCGCACCGAAGTGAGGTCGCCACGGCGTATAAATAGCGTCCCGAATTAGGATCAGGTGCGGCATGTCAAAATTCCAGTGACGCACTGCGTAGGAGTGGCCGCAGAGGACGCGTGGATGCTTGGGAGTTGAAGTCCTGTGGAGCTTCGGGCGTGACATTACCTCCCCCCAAAGCGTCCGAGTAGACGGAAGTATGAGACTGCTCAGGACACTCAACATCCCAACACAAAAAATCTCCTCCCCCTTGATTGCGGCACTGGACTCGAGTACATGCAGGAGAGCCAAGACGAGGAGGACCCCTCAGACGCGGCCCAGGTTTCCCAGGGTAACGCTGATGAAATTCCGAAACGATGACTGGTTCCAGGACATCCCTGGCCTCCACCCAGCTTCTCTCCTCAGGTCCATATCCCTCCCAATGCACCAGGTACTGTAGCTTACCCGTCCTTCTCCTAGAGTCCAAAAGTTGTTGAACAGCATAGACCGGTGTCCCCTCCATAGATAGAGTAGGAGGGGGTTCCGCAGGGTGTGTGTCCTCGTTCAGAGGTCCTGGGATTACTGGTTTCAGGAGGGATACATGAAAAGCGATACCCGAGATTGAGGAGGCAGGACGAGCTTATACGTAACCTCATTAATTATTTTCAGAATCTTAAAAGGTCCAGTGAATCTAGTTGATAATTTTTTTTTTTTTTTTTTGAGCGTTTGAAATCCTTCGTAGAAAGCCACACCCGTTCCCCTGGAGCGAAGGAAGGAGTGTCCCCCCGCCTCCGGTCAGCCAGACTCTTCTGACGCTGCAGGATCCGCTCGATTCTCTGATGGGTTTGTTCCCAAACCTGTTCACTCCTGTGCATCCACTCATCCACCGCTGGTATGTTACACTGTCCAGGAGTCCATGGCATGATAGGGGGCTGATACCCTAGGTAACACTGGAAAGGGGTCAGCCCAGTAACGGAACTGGTTACAGAGTTTTGTGCCATCTCCGCCCAAGGTAGGAACCTGACCCAGTCAGTCTGATTATCATGACAGTATAATCTTAAAAATTTACCCAATTCCTGGTTAGCACATTCACGCTGACCGTTAGTTTGCGGATGATACCCCAACAATAGACTGTGGTTGATTCCCAGGCTTTCTAAAAATGCCACCCATACTTGCTAGGTGAACTGTACCCCTCTATCGGATACAATATTCTCCGGAACCCCCAAAAATCTGAATATTAGGTTGAAAATAGCTTCTGCTGTCTGCCACGCAGTAGGCAGGTTGGAGAATGGTATGAACCTCACCCCTCGTGAAAAACGATCGATTACCGTCATGATTACTGTGTACCCCTGTGACAATGGTAAATCAGTCACAAAGTCAACTGCTAAGTGAGACCAAGGTCGTGTCGGGACGGGCAAAGGCTTGAGTTTGCCCGCAGGGAGAGTTCTAGGAGATTTGCAACGTGCACAAACAGAACAAGAGGAGACAAACCGATGCACATCAGCGAGCATGCTCTGCCACCAGTATCGACCTTGTAGTAATTGACGTGTGCTTCTCTCCCGGATGCCCAGACGTTAAGGAAGAATGAGCAAACGTGATAAGTTTGTCCCGGCACTCCTTAGGTACAAACTTGCTACCTATGGGGCAGGAATCAGGAATCTTCCCTTTTGTCCCTTTTGACAGGCAGTCAATTTCATCATCAATCTCCCAACGAATGGGAGCCACCCTAATTGAAGGCGGAAGCACCCCTTCTCCTTCTGGGACACCCTCCGTCTCCAAAAAAATGTGCGAGAGCGCATCAGCTTTCGTATTACGTGACCCCGGCCAATACGTAATAGAAAAATTGAAACGGGAAAAAAAGTGACCAGCGAGCCTGACGAGAATTCAGCCGTTTCGCTGAACGCAGATACTCGAGATTCTTGTGGTCTGTTAGAATTACAACTGGATGTTTGGCCCCCTCCAACCAGTGCCGCTATTCCTGCAACGCTGACTTAATGGCCAGTAGCTCTCGATCCCCGATGCCATAATTCCTTTCTGCCGGAGTGAGTTTATGGGAAAAGTAAGCTACCGGGTGTAATTTCGGTGGTAGCCCTGTCCTCTGGGACAATACGGCACCTATCCCTACCGCCGAAGAAACCACCTCCACAATGAACGGTTGAGAGGGATTTGGGTGCGTGAGTACCGGTGCTGAAATGAAGGCTTGTTTTAACCCCTGAAACTCTTCCTGTGCTTGAACAGACCATACTAGTTTCCGCTTCCCATGCTTAAGAAGAGCAGTAAGTGGGGTCACAATACTGCTAAAATTACGGATGAAGCGGCGATAGAAGTTGGCGAACCCCAGGAATTGCATGGCCACACCCCCCGAGCTGATAACGTACCCTAAAAAGGTCACTGAAGGTACATGGAACTTGCATTTTTCCCTTTTAACAAATAATTGGTTTTCCCAAAGACGCACGAGAACCTCCCTGACATGCCCTACATGGGATTCCAAACTTGGAGAGTATATCAAAATGTCATCGATATACGCAATTACAAACCGGCCCAACATATCTCTAAATATATCATTAATAAATGATTGGAATACCGAGGGGGCAGTACGCAAGCCAAATGGCATCACCAGATATTCATAATGACCCGTGGCTGTGGAGAACGCTGTTTTCCACTTGTCCCCCTCCCTTATGCGCACCAGATTATATGCACAGCGGAGATCTAACTTGGTGAAGACGGACGCCCCACGTAACTGATCTAATGCGGACGGTACGAGAGGTAACGTATAAGCGAAAGGTTTAGTCACTAGATTCAACCCCCGATAGTCGATACAGGGTCTTAGTTCCCCCTTCGCTTTTGCACAAAAAGAACTACCGTGCTGCTGCAAAATTATTAGCGTTACATTTTACAAATATGTATTTATAAGACACTTATTACAATGGTAAATAGTCATTAGCAAAATATATTATTAGAATAACACTATGCTCGGTACAGAGAACGAGGATACAGCCAGACGTAAGTGCAAGTAGTGTTTTATTACTAGCTGACATAGTGGATAGAGGTACAAGACACAGACAAGGTGAGGTATTTGGTGTGAATGGGGAGAGAGGCAAGGTGGCTAAGGTAACATACAATGCTAATACAGCCACAGGATACAGGGAGCTACGAACACAAACAAACAGAGTGCTAACAGGCTATGCTAAACAAGGATCATAACAATATAGATGTGAAAGTGCTATACTAATACAGTGATAACATAAATGCAGATGCTAACAAGTTCAAAACTAAGACAGTACTAACACAAATAGAAGGAGCTAACAGGAAACGCTGACACAGAACACTAGTCAAGACAAGGTGCACACGACAGGGAACCATACATAAACAGAAACAGGAGTAGACTAAACCTAACACATGAACAAAAGGAACAACAAGAGTAACATTTACAGGAACCAACTGACGAGGTAAGTGAGATGAGACCTGACAAGGTAAATAGGAGAAGCACAGCAGGCTGTAATTATGCAGCCTGTTGTGGAAGGATAAAAGGGTCAGAGGTGAGCCATGACGGATGATATGGCTAATGGGCTGTTCCAAGCACATCATCCTGACAAGAATAACCAAAACTGTAATATAACACATTTCTTTTCTTTTTAAAATGTGATAAATACCACATTCCATCATAGACTCTGCCCACACTGATTTTTTCATACACAACACACATGATAAATTATAGGTGATTAAAAGTCTGCAAGGATACACTAGTTGAGTCATTCAAATTCTAACAAAGGATGCATTTCATTGCTGCATTCAGGATTCTACACAACATGACAACCTTCAACCAAGAAATGCAGCCTACTCTAATTGGGTCCTAGGTTATGAGTATCATGCTAAAACTTGCGTAATGTGACTAATCTGATTAGTGTTCATGGGGAGTGTAATTAACAAACTATGTGATACTACAGTGAGATATTTTATCATTTCATTTGTTGAAATATTGAATTTCACTGAGATTCCTTAGTAGTATAGAGACTATGGTAAACAGTTCATCACCACATTTTTATGAAACTGCAGGGAAGCTGGGCTTGGCATGTAGTTCTGAGGTATGATCACAAGGGGCAGTGTTCTTCACACTGGACACACTGCAGGTGTTGGTGGCAGAGCAGCACATCCAATGACAACAGAAGCAAAACAGAAACAAAACAAAAAAAAGGCCACTTCTGTAGCCTGTCACAACAACTATATGGAAAGTCACAGTACAACTTTCCATACCTTTTCATCTAAACTTGAATCTAAACTTGCACTTGGAAAGACCCTAAATTGTTTAATGGACAACTGATCACAAAACGGACTGTGTAAAGTTTCTGTTTTCTGTTGGAAATTGTGAGTCTTTGATGACTAATTTGACATATTTTTTATAATGCTATATAATCAGAATTAGTGGAGAATAAGTTAACTTCATGGTTTTAAGTTCATGGTGGAAAAATGGTATTAACGTGACTTCAGGAAAACACTGCACACACATCTGTCATGATACATTTAATTAGAGGCCTTTCTTGTTTCTGTTTATACTGCCTTGGCTTCGGAACAGAAAGATCAATTCATTCCTAAAAAACAAGGAATCACCCACTATAAATCCCATTTTCTTCTCCCAGTCTCTCTCCAGTGCAAAACCCTCAAAGGCCCTATTGTAAAGCCATTGAGACCATGAAAGACACGGTTTGTTCTCTCATTGCACGCGGGTGATAACAGCCATGGAGGGGAGGGATCATGTGTGCATGTCAATGAAAGCACAAAAATGTCCACAGCAAGGTCACCAGGGTTGCCAGGGGCAGAATGAGCCTGGGTCATGTTCTAACCAACGGATACACTCAAATACTCACAGAATGCTAGGTAATTAGGAAAAGTGTGACCTGGTCACTGGACTTCTTGTTTGCTAGCATAGTAAAATTAGCAGTGTTACATTAAACTCCCACAGAGGGCTTTTCTCCACTTTCCAGAATGTTTGGACCAGAGTATCAGTTCCTGGGACAGTACCCAGTACCAAAGATTCAAGCTGTATGGTTATTGGTCTATGCTTACATAAGCCTAATACAACACAGCCTCATGCAGGGTTAACAGCATTGTTAATTACTGACTGGTTTCATATAACACAGTAAGTGTACATACAAGTTCACAGATAAGCTGTGCATTATATGGCATCTAAACAATATTCACTATTAGCATATTACATTGATTAAGGTCATTATCAGACTTTAATGATTCTGATAGAGACATCTGTATTTTCATGTAATAATCAGGCTATTCGGTGCATGTTCCAACCTGTTTTCTTAAAGATATTGTTGAGACTAGTATACATGCTTTTATATCATGTAATCAGGTTACTGTAATGCCTTTTATGTTGGTGTTGGTCAGGTCTCCATCTCACGGTTGCAGTTGGTCCAAAATGCATCAGCTCGGCTTTTAACAAGAACATGTATTGGCTTGCCTTCATTGGCTTCCTATATATTTTAGGACTGATTTTAAGATTTTACTCTTTGTTTATAAATCATTGAATAGGCTCGCTCCAATCTATCTCTCTAAACTTATACAATCAAATTTCCCAGCAAGGTCACTCTGATCTGCAGATCATCTCCTTCTGGTGGTCCCTAACCCTAGGTTGAAGCACAGGGGAGATTGTGCTTTTGCAGTCGCAGCCCCTAAACTTTGGAATGAGCTGCTGCAGCATGTTAGGTTGGCCCCCATAATGGTCATATTCAAATCCTGTCTTAAATGACTTTTTTATTCTTTAGCATTTAATTCTGTATGAGAGTTGCCATTATTTTATGTTGTTTTTGTTATTTTCTCTTTTGGTATGTTTTGTATATTGTGTCTTATCTGTATTATTTATTTGGTTATTGCTATACCTACTGGAGAGCACTTTGGTCAATGTTTTTCTTATCTTAATTATCTTGCTTCATACCATAGACCTATGTGTTTTGATGCTATAAATAATATATGTATTATATGAAAACTCAAAAAAAAAAAAACCAGTCATTACGCAACCCAATGTTCTCATATAGGTCTGATCAGGTAGAGTTTTGTATTAATCACTCCAGGTATTTGTAGTAGATGACACATGCATAGTCAAGGCAGATTTATTTCTATAGCACTGTATGCAATGGAGCATTGTCTTGAAGCAGCTTTACAGTTTTAAATTATCTTCTAAATTATCTTCTAAGGTCAGCTACAAATTGAGCAAACATAGGGCAACAGTGTAAAGGAAAAACTCCCTACACATTGTAAGGAAGAAACCTTTGGAGGATCAAGACTCAAAAAGCAACTCATCCTCCTTGAGCTGATGATATATGTAAGAATTATCTAAGCTATATAATTACAAAGTTCATAGTAATAGTTTAAATATACAAAAACTAAATAAATATTAACAGACAGAACGTATTTTAAAATAAAACTAGAAAGTGCAGTTCCTGCAAAAACTGCGAGTGTGTTGCGGCGGTGCATCCCCCTGTGACGTGGATCAGGGACCGAGTATATAGGTCGAAAGCCGACTGTAGTCATTTTAGTCACCTCAGGGTGCACACGAAACCAATCCTGCTGAACTACAAAACGTTAGGTCTAAAACTGACTGAGTTACATTCAATGACCTTCCAGGGGCCCCAGTGACCCGTCGGGGATAGCAACTGCATGACATGTCACCTCAGATTGCACACAATATCAAGCCTGCCAAATTTCGTGGCCATAGGTCAAATAACTGACTGAGTTACCGTCATTGGCCTCGCTAGGGACCTCAGTGCCCAGCCATGGTCCTCACAGGCCCCATGCGCATCACAAGTCACGTCAGATAGCACCCGGGACCAAGCCTGCCGAATTTTGTGGTCGTAGGTTGAAAACTGACTGAGTTACGGTCATTGGCCCACCAGGGGCACCAGTGCCCTGCTGGGGTCCACAGGGGCCCCATGGGCATCACATGTCACCTCAGATAGCACCCAGGACCAAGACTGCCAAATTTCGTGGTCATAAATCAATAACTGAATGAGTTATGGTCATTGACCCGCCAGGGCCCCAGTGCCCTCCTGGGGTCCACAGGGGCCCCATGGGTATCACATGTCACCTCAGATTTCACCCGGGAATAAGCCTGCCAAATCTTGTGGCCGTAGGTCGAAAACTGACTGAGTTACGTTCATTGCCATACCAGGGGCCCCAGTGCCCAGCCGGGGTTCTGTGGGGCGTTATGGGCGTCACATGTCACCTCAGATTTCACCCGGGACCAAGTCTGCTGAATTTTTTGGCAATAGGTTGAAAACTGACTGAGTTGCTGTCATTGGCCTGCAAGGGGCCCCAGTACCCAGCCGGGGTCCACAGGGGTGCCATGGGCATCACATGTCACCTTAGATTGCACCTGGGACCAAACCTGCCAAATTCCATGGCTGTAGGGCGAAAACTGTCCTGCCAGGTATCTCTGTGCCCTCTGTGTTACTATGCAAGCAATGTAACTTCCTACTCCAGACTTAGGAAGTATGCAAGTCCAAAGTTGGCGTACTTGGTATTGAGAAACGGCTGTAGTGTCATCTTTACTACATTAAATATTAATCTGTATATATTATTCTTTCATGCCGCTTTAGTAAAGCCATGTAGTAATTGTCATGTAATGTGATTTACGTAAGAGCTATCTGGCCCTTTAAGAGTGTAGGAGGGAGCTAGTGTGTAGTGAACAGTAGTGGATTGACCGTTTCTGGCTGTGCGTGAGTTTGCATGTTTTACTCTGTGCTCCTGTGGATTACAAGTGAAGTTCGTGTTTAACCCGACTTAAAGGTTTGGACTGTTTAATTAATTACGATATTTTACAGTAATGATCAAGCCTTCGTATTAAACATATTGATGCATAAAAAAAGATAAAAGCCTCTGTGTTTCAGTGCGATCTGCTTTCGGTCTGGCTGCTGCACACAGCTACCTGTAAAATCGTCAGAGGCGTAAAATGTCAGACCTGTGAAACAAACGGTCATAACTCGAAAAATAATTTGTTGAACGAAGAGATATTTTGCTGTGTTATTAAGGGGAAGTATGTCTACCATTTGAAGTTTAAATGGAGTTTACAGGTGGAAGTGTAACGTTTTTAGACACGTTTGTTCAGCGAAGAAGTGATTGGAAGACATTGTAAAACTGTCAGTGGGAAGCGATTTTGGATCTGTCAAACAAGTGGTCATAACTCGAAAAATATTTTACCTATCAATGATCTGAAAAGTTTGTGTGAGAGAGGACCCCTTGCTGATCGCTATGATATGAAATGGTGTGGATTGAAGGGAAAGCCTCGGAGTTGTAACAGGTTAAACACAGCTGAAACTTTGGGAAATGCCTCCTCTCAGTTCGGCGAATTTAACATAGCTGTGTATGGAGTACGTTACAGTTCCTAGTCGTGAACAAATAGTCACAACTCGAAGAAAGAGTTTGTTTACGGAGGAAATAGTTGGATGACTAATGAAGGGGAAGTATGTCTACCATTTGCAGTTGAAACCGAGCTTCTAGGTGAAAGTATCTGGGTTTTAGACACGTTTGTTCAGTGAAAAAGTGAATTAATCGCTTTTGACTTGAAGGTAGAGTGCCACGCTCTGGCAGTGGCCATAGACAATGAATGGAGTGATTTTTAAGGAGTGATAGAAAGTGTTCAAGGAGTGCAGTCTGTGCGAAACTTGACGTGAGGGGTGATGGTGAACCCAGGTCTGACCATGCCGAGTTTGGTGTTTGTAGATCCAAAATTGACCAAGTTACGGCAATTTAAAAAAAAATCCCATTCAACTGAAATGGAACGTTTTTTCGCACAAATGCGAGTGTAGCGTGCGAATGCAACATCATTTCTCTTTGCTATCGACAAGCACACTTCTCCGGAACATGCCGGACGTTTTGGTGTTTGTCCCGTATCGATATCTTGAAAACTGTAGGAAGAGATACGTACCGAAAATTTGGTGGAATAATAATAATAACTAGAAAGTGCAGTTCCTGCAGAAACTGCGAGTGTGTTGCGACGGTGCGTTACCCTGTGACGTGCATCAGGGACCGAGTATGTAGTTCGAAAGCTGACTGTAGTCATTGTAGTCACCTCAGGGTATGACATGTTACCTCAGATTGCACCTGGGACTAAGCCTGCCAAATCTCGTGGTCATAAACCAATAACTGACTGAGTCATGGTCATTGCCCTGCCAGGGGCCCCTGTGCCCTGCCGGGGTCCACATGGACCCCATGGACATCACATGTCACCTCAGATTTCACCCGGGACCAAGTCTGCCTAATTTTATGGCTGTAGGACGAAAACTGACTGAGTCACGCTCATTGGCCCGCCAGAGGCCCCAGTTCCCTGCTGGGGTCTTCAGGGGCCCCATGGGCATCACATGTCACCTCGGATAGCACGCAGGACCAAGTCTGCCGAATTTCGTGGTCATAAATCAATAACTGACTGAGTCACGGTCAATGTCCTGCTAGGGGCCCCAGTGCCCTGCTGGGGTTCACGGGGGCCCCATGGGCATCACATGTCACCTC
>JAJAGP010005193.1:0-36463 GCA_025084515.1 Ancistrus triradiatus
TTATACAAGCCAGTTCATCAACTTTTTTGTCCTACCCACTAAAGGTTTTGATGGAGAACCTGACTTGCACAGAGCACTGACCTTGACTCCATCAGACACGTTGGAATAGTAACTGTGAGCCAGAGTCATGTCCTAAAATTTGAACTTCTTAGAAGAGTGAAGGCGCAGCAAGAGAGAACAAACTCTATGTCTTTAGGGTGGTAATTTTTGGGTGTCCACATTCTCTTTTGACATAGTTTGTTACTAATGTCTTTAGAATGTGGGGAGCAATCTGAAGTACCTAGAGTACCTCATGCAGACATGGGGAGAACATGGGGAGTCTACGCCAGGAATCAGACTAGGGATCTCTGAGAGGTGACATATCTAACGACTGCCATCCCAGCTGAAATCACAACTTATTTACTAGAAGAGTTGTCTGCATACTTTTCCCCATATAATGTAGTGTTCAGAATACAGTAGGCTGGGGTGGGGATCCTTATTGCTGTCTCAGGTTTTCATCACTCTTTCATCAACTTTTCCACTAATTAAATGAATTAGTCGCAGTTTTGAAATAACTGATTGGTATTCTGTGTATGCTACCTGCTTCGTTGGAACAAACACCTGCAGTCACTCCAGCAATTAGTAGATGAGATTCCCCACCGCTGCTATATGTCACAGTATGCAATGGTTGATAATTTGCAATTTCATTAAAAAAATATTTCTATTAGTATGGATTTTGACCTCTCTTTGCTGCTGCAACAGTTTTTTAAGCTTCTAAGAAGAATTTCTGTTACAATTAAGAACATAACTGTGAAATCAGTCACATATGTTGGCCACTGAACACTATAGTGTAGCGTTCAGAATAAGATACAGTGCTGCTTGAACGTTTGTGAACCTTTTATAATTTTCTATATTTCTGCATAAATATGACCTAAAAATCATCGGATTTTCACACAAGTCCTAAAAGTAGATAAAGAGAACCCAGTTAAACAAATGAGACAAAAATATCATACTTGGTCATTTATTTATTGAGGAAAATGAGCCAATAGTTCATATTATTGAGTGGCAAAAGTGTGTGAACCATTGCTTTCAGTATCTGGTGTGACCCCCCTGTGCAGCAATAACTGCAGCTAAACGTTTCCTGTAACTGTTGATCAGTCCTGCACACCGGCTTGGAGGAATTTCAGCCCATTCCTCCGTACAGAACAGCTTCAGCTCTGGAATGTTGGTGGGTTTCCTCACATTAACTGTTCGCTTCAGGTCCTTCCACAACATTTCGATTGGATTAAGGTCAGGACTTTGACTTTATTGAACTTTATTCTTCTTTAACCATTCTTTGGTAGAATGACTTGTGTGCTTAGAGTCGGTGTCTTGCTGCATGACCCACCTTCTCTTGAGATTCAGTTCATGGACAGAGGTTCTGACATTTTCCTTTAGAATTACCTGATATAATTCAGAATTCATTGTTCCATCAATGGTAGCAAGCCGTTCTGGCCCAGATGCAGCAAAACAGTCCCAAACCATGATACTACTAAAACAGGGCACCCACTCACAACTGATTGCCACCCCATTGATAGAAAACACCTGACTCTAATTTCACTTTCAAATTAACTGCTAATCCTAGAGGTTCACATACTCTTGCCACTCACTAATATGTAATATTGGATCATTTTTCTCAATAAGTAAATGATCACGTATAATATTTTTGTATATTTGTTTAACTGGGTTCTCTTTATCTTTTAGGACATGTGTGAAAATCTGATGATGTTTGAGGTCATATTTATACAGAAATATAGAAAATTATAAAGGGTTCACAAACTTTCAAGCACCACTGTAGGCTGGGAACCTTACTGCTGTTTCAGGTTTTCAGGTTCACAGTTAAAATCTATTTTCCAGTAATTATAGTTAGTTTCAGTCTTGAAATAACTGATTGGTATTCTGTGAATGCTACCTGCTTTTGTTGGAACAAACAACTGCAGTCATGCCAGCAATTAGTGGATGAGAATCCCCACCCCTGCTATATGTCACAGTATGTTGTGATTGATAATTTGCTAAATACAGTGTAATGAGATTCTCATCAACATTCCAGTCTGCAGGCATTTCAAGGCATCACAAGACTGGGACTTGAAACACAAGTAAACACACACGTGAATAGCCCAGTACTTTAACCACTGTGTCACAACAGTACCACTACTAATGCAAATATGAGTGGATCCAAAATCACAAGCTGCGTATTACATATGGATAAAAGGCAAATATTTGTGGACATTCCAAAATTACATCCAAAAAGCATTTGTAGTAGTATAGATTTTGACATGTCTTTGCTGCTTTAACTTTATTCTTCTAAGATGACTTTCTGTTAGATTTTAGAACTGTGATTTCAGTCACTCTGTTGGACTAATGTTTGCCATAATCCTGTGTGGCATTCCAATTCATCTCAAAGGTGTCTAGTCTAGAGTTAGGTCACTGGTCTCATGCATTCCGTCAAGGTCTGCATCAAAAGCGGTACACTATTTCCTAAATGGACTTTTATGATAGGCAAAAAGGAAGAAGTTGATGAACCCGACATGTTGGGATGTTGAACCTCTGAAAGTGTTTATTAAGGCTTCACAGTGTTTCAGTACATTCCCTTCTACTGCCATTGTCTAGGCCGTTCCATGCATGTACAGTGTGCCTAATATTAATGGACAATCATTCATTTAATTCATTCTCATACCTGCTAAATACAGTTTTATGTTCCATGGGAAGCTGGGGCCTAAACTGGAATCAAGGTTGTGAACCTGAATCAACCTAGACAGGGATCCTATCTTTCCCAGGCAACGTACAATAAACAGACACAGACAGAGACGCACAAAGACCATACCACTCACATCGGGAGACTTTTAAAGACACCAGTAGACCCAGTGCATGTACATACTGGGGGGGGAACCTTATTGCTGTCCCAGGTTTTTCGTTCAACTCTTTTATTACCTTTTCTAGTAACTAATTGGTTTTAAATGAATTTAATTGGTTGAATTTTCATTGGTTTTTCAGTCTTGAATAACTGATTAGTATTCGTGTAGCTACCGGCTGTGTTAGAGAAATATCGGCAGTCCCACAGTAATTAATGGATGAGTTTCCCAACCCCTGCTACATGTCAGTTATGGTTGATAGACAACCCAGTCTGCAGGCATTCCACTGCTTCACAGGGTTGGGACTTGAAACACAATGTTTGCGTCAATGTATATGTATATATATATAGTGGTGTGAAAAAGTGTTTGCCCCCTTCCTGGTTTCCTATTTTTTTGCATGTTTGTCACACTTAAGTGTTTCGGAACATCAAACCAATTTTGCAAATAATGCAGTTTTTAAATGAAGGTGTAAGATAATGTCTAGGTCCAATGTGCTAAAAATATATACACATTTATTTTTTCTTTTTTTTCTTTTTCTTGCTTTTAAAATGATTGAACAACTCAATGCATATAGGCATGTAGGCATAATCAAGATGACCTGCTAGAGTTCCAATCGAGCATCATAATGGGGAAGAAAGGTGATTTAAGTGACTTTGACGTGACATTGCTGTTGGTACTAGACGGGCTGGTCTGAGTATTTCAGAAACTACTGATCTGAAGGGATGTACAGAGAATGGTCAGAAAAAGAAAAAATATGCAGTTAGTGGCAGTTCTCTGGGCAAAAATGCCTTGCTTATGCCAGAGACTTTTGAACTGGGGGTGATACCCAAATGTCAAACTCATGCTGATGCCTAGTCTCTCCAGGAATGCTTGCCAGACCGCTGAGGTAAACTGGGGCACCTGGTTTGATAAGATATGCTGGAGTGAATATGCTTATATGCTGGAAGACGAGCACAGCAGTCTGGAAGACCGAAAGTAACTCATGTAAAAGGATCTATTTCACCATGCAGGAGAAGCAGTCAACAGCACAGAATATGGCTGTGTGACCATCAGCTTTGGGCAGATTGGTGACAAAATCTATGGCAATGTGGGACCAGAGGTGTTTAGGGACTGTGAGAGACTGTAATTTGCCTCCAACTTTTAACTGGAAAGTGGATGGGGCATTGGTGAGCTGAAAGGTCATGATCAGGTACTCATAATGGCTGGAGTCTGTCAAAAACAGTGTTTTACTCTCGTCCTCCTTCTGGATCCTCACCAGATTGTGTGGGCTTGGAGTTGGGCTGGGCTGACTGGAGTTGCTCTTGTGCAGCAGGGACCAGTGGAAGGGGATACTGATATATGTGAGTGATAGCGTTGAGGACATTATAATCAATTGAGGGCTGCTAACTCTCATGTCTCCTCTTAATGAAGAAGAACCTTTGCCAGGGAGGTAGAGACAGATAAAGCCATTGACAAGGGCTTCAGAAACATAGACAGGCTTGGCCTGAGTCTCTGCCAGACAGAGTGTATAAATTTGAGAACAGAGAGGCATGGTTCCTTCCAGAAGCTCAACTGTGCAATTTTAAAATCTGTACAGAGGTAGTTTGCAGACCCTCTTCTCACTGTTGCCTTCTGTTGGGCAGAACTAGGTTAGGACTGGTAGAAGAAATGGCTCATAGCCATAGAGGTGTGTGAGGTAGAAGGGAGACAATGTCATTGTCAGACAAGAAGATTACCGAGTTCTGTCAGTGGAGCCATAGCATGCCATGGATCAGTGGGGTGCCCCATGTTTGAAGCATGCAAAAGTGGGTGTAAATCACTCAATGACATGTCCAAGGGTTGGGTCTGGTGGGTGATGGTATTCGTACCCACCAAACACCTGTCTACCACTACCATGTGAAAGGGTGATAAAAGTGGTTCTATGGGGATCAGCCACCTCTTGGCCAAGTCAATGTCAATGAAGTTTCCTTATGCACCAAAGTCAAGCAGGGCTGAGACATGGACATGGTCTTATCAAGTCAAGTCAAGTCAGATTTATTTATATAGCGCTTTTTACAATGGAGCATTGTCTCAAAGCAACTTTACAAGTTTAGATTATCTCCTAATAACTAACGTCCAATCCCAAATTGAGGCGGCCGAGCGACAGTGCAAGGAAAACTCCCTAGTTCTAGAAAAACCTTGGAGGAACCAACTCAAAACGGGACCCAACCTCCTTGGGCGGCGTAGATGAAAATTCTAGAGCGATCTAAAGTCATGGAGTCAAAGTTCGAATAGATGTGAAAGTATGCACATCTACATTAAGTGGCCGGGGTATGATGATAAATCTAGAGCGAACTAAAGTCAGGAGTCAAAGTTCGAATGAATGTGAAGTATGCAACATCTACATTAAGTGGCCCCGGTATGAGATAAATCTAAGATCGAAACTAAAGTCATGGAGTCATGGTCGAATAAAAGTGAATTATGCCATTGGAGCGCATCAGATGTACATCATGTGGTGGGGCCGGAACTGCCGGAACACACAGCTCGGAGAGAAAAAGAAATGTAATTAGTTATTGATTAGAGCACGTGTCTATTAACAATCACCGATGCCATGTCAGTTTTTTTTTTCACTATGCCAATTGTGCATGAGACCCCGCAGCATTAGCTATATCAGCATAGCTAGAAAGCTGAAGAGGAGATGAAGAACACAGGCAAGAGGGATCACTGAACATTGGCAACCCCACGAGCGGCAGAATACAGCACCCCCAACGTCTCTGAGCACCATAAGACTCTTTATGACTTATGAACCCCCAGCTCTGCCCTTTTCTAAGGCAAGGTTGCATGAGTCAAGATCACGAGACCCAATCCTAGTTCATCCAGACCGCCCACCCGACACCTCCTGGCAAGCGGACCAGGCCAGGCAGGCCTACATGACTTCATCTCCGGCCTCAGCAACCCAAACCATCAACCTGGTCTAAATTCTAGTCAAAAGCCTGTGTAAAAAGTATGTCCTTTACCTAGAACTTATAAAACTTTGGAGGGTGGTCCGAGTCTCGAACGAACGTGGGATTTATTCCTAGTTTGGGGGGCCATTATGAGAAAGGCCTGTCCCCCTTCTTGACTTTTTTTAATTCTAGGACTAAAAGAAGTCCTGCACCCTGCGAACGAAGTAGACAGTTGGATGGTAAACTCTAAAGTTCACTCAGATTCATGTGGGGCCCAGGCCATGTAAGCTTATAAGTTATAGAAGTATTTTGTAATCATGCGGAATTTGACTGGTAACCGTGCAGTGATGATAGAACGGAGTATCTGATCAATTTTTTCTAGTTCCGAGTTAGCCTCTGGGCAGCTGCATTCTGAACTAACTGGAGTTTATTTATAGTTTCTAGAGCATCCATGTAAAGTAAGGCGTTACAGTAATCCAACCTGAGTTATAAACGCATGAAACAAGTTTTTTCTGCATCATAAAAGGGGATATTTCTAAGTTTAGCTATATTACGTAATTGAAAGAACGCATTCGAGGATGCTGCTAATGTGCGCATCAAGAGAGATCTGAATCAAGTGTGAACCCCTAAGTTTTTTACAGACGGACTGGGCATACTGGAACATCCATCTAGATTTAGGATAGATGTCGCTAACCTGTCTCTCACAGCCTTGGGTCCCCTAATAGCACCTCAGTTTTTATCTGAGTAATTAAGAGAAAATTAATACATCCATCTTTTTTATTTCTTTACACAGTCCTCGATTTTGTTGATTGTAAGGCTTGTCATAGTTGGGGCTGATTATGTACAGCGGATCATCTGCCTAGCAGTGGAAACTAATGCCAGCTTTACGAATAACTGAGCCTAGTGGCAGCATGTACAGAGAGAATAAAGCGGGGCCAGCACTGACCCCTGAGGCACATACCTTCCCTTTTGAGAGCTTAGATCTTGGCTTATTTTATATGAACAAACTGGTACCGGTCCAGTTTAAGTAGGATTTTAAACCAAGAAAGTGACCTCGAGCCCTTACTACCTACAGTATTTTGCTAGTCTGTTTAGTAAAACCCATGATCTATAGTGTCAAAATCTGCACTTAAATCTAACAGAACAAGAAAAGAAACCCTCCCTTATCCTGAGGACATTAACAAGTCATTAATCCCTAAGTAATGCTGTTCATTACTATGATGGGGCCTGAAGCCATACCTGAATTTTTTTCATAAATTTCATTCCTTTGAGGTGACTACGAGCTGTGATAGACGGCTTGTTTCTAAGATTTTGGACAATAAACGGTAGATTTGAAATTGGTCTATAATTAGATATCACACAAGGGTCAGATTGGCTTTTTAATCCATGGTTTATAACGGCAGCTTAAAGGATTCGGGCACATAACCCTAAGGAAAGGGATGAATTAAAATAACTACACTGGTCTATAACACTAGGTAATACTTGTTTGAGTAGACGTTAGTAATTGGATCTAACCACCTGTTGATGACTTAACGAGCTGACATTGCGGATAGTCAGTATTAGTAATCGGGGTAAAAGATTCTAATCTATTTACGGCTAATTGAACAGATGTCTTCACGAAGTGCTGGCATCTGGAAGGTTGCGAACAGTTTGGTGATGGATGAGCATTGAGTTCTGTTCCCTAATGTTTCTATCTTATCATTAAGAAATTCATGAAAATCATTACTTTAAAATTGACACATAATGGGAAGTCAACTTTCTGTGGGGTTTTTTGTTAATTTGGGAGACTGTAGTAAAGAGAAATCTTGGATTATTCCTTATTTTTTGTCTCTATGATTGAAGAGAAGTTATGCAGCTTTAGCTTTGGAGGCATGCTTATACTCTGCCATGCTGTCCCCTCCAAGCAATCTGTAAACACCTCCAATTTCCTATGGTCTCCACTTGCGCTCTAAATGCCGTGTTTCTTTGGCTTAAGGTACGGTTGTGGATCATTATACCCATGGTGCTATCCTTTTTTTTCCCTAATTACGTTGAGCCTAGCAAGGGGCAGTCGTTCCAGGGTGAGCGAAGCACACATTCTAATTGCTCATTTTAACACTCAAATGATTTATCTCCGTAGGTGGTATTAAATTTTAAGTCTGGTAGTTTTTTAATAAACGCAGCTGGAGTATCCGAGTGATAGTGCGCTTGTGGTGATAACGAGGGCAGAAGGATTTTTATTTTATTAGAGAAGCTCAAATACTAATATAGTGATCTGAAATCGAATACTTTGCGGGAAAACACAAGGTTATCTATATTGATCCCAAATGGTTAATATTAGATCGAAAGTATGATTACCAGCTGGGTTGGTCCCATCACATGCTGAGTGATACCCATGGATTCTAAATGACTCGAAAGCACTTTTAAGTGGATCCTTCTCATTGTAAAGTGATGATTGAAATCACCTACAATTACAGCCTTATCTGTTGACAGTAGTAAGCAGGAAAGAAAGTTAGCAAATTCCTGAAGAAATTTCTGAATAGGACCAGGAGACTGTAATAGTGATAACTGAAAAGAGTGTGGTTTTTGACTTCATAACGATGGATCAGTCACATTAAGAAAGCAGATTTCAAAAGAATTAAGCCTTGGAATGGGATTTAGCTGGAACACCTAGTTCTTTGGTCAACAATTGTGGCTATGCCTCCCCCCGACCATTAGGACGAGGGCAACTAGCATGAACTGTATCCGGAGGTGAGGCTTCATTTAAGGCTAAATATTCATCAGTTATCCACGTTTTCATGAGACACAGAAGCGTGTAAGCGGTTATCAGTGATCATTTCCATTTTACAATCACTCTTGTGTAAGTATCTAAGTTAAGTAGTCCTACTTTAGGCCTAATTGTTGTTATTTCTTTTGCATCTAGCTGTGTTTTAACGAATGAGGTTTTATTAAACATACTTTTTGAGAGCGTTACGTTTAGCGCAGATGCGGTACAGACCAGTTTTTCATAATTTGGTTCTGGTGACTGTGCATGGCTACCACACGTTGGTTAAGCCGGTCTGTCCTGCTGCCCTGACCCCTGCCTCTGGGATAGTCAGCCCCTAACCAATCGGGCCCATAATACTATGGGCACTGTTGCCGGAGAGAGAGCAGCACCCTCCCGAGTGGGATGGACACCGTCCCATCCTAAAAGGCCAGGCTTACCCTCAAAAAGGCTGTCCAGTTGTCTAAAAGCCCACGTTGTTTTTCCAGAGCACCACCTTGGACAGCCAGCATTCAGTGACCATAACCTGCTGTAAGGCTTGTGCACCTCGCCGCATTTGGATGGGGCCAGATCACACTACAAGCACCGGACATCGCCTTCGCCACGCTAAACCCCCTCTACAAATTAGCCTTAGTAACTTCTGACTGACGAAGGCGTATATCATTAGCCCACATGCATAACTATCCTATAGAATCGCGGCTCTCGAGTTCACCTAGACTCGTTACATGTCCGGCACTCTTGGCTCCGGGGATACAGAGAACTCTAGCTGCTGGTTTGTCCCTAAAGGGGTAGCAAGTTCACTGTCGTAAAATAGAGTCACCTATGAACCAGAGCTCTTTCAACAGGCTGCTCAGTGGGTGTTTCACTGAGGAGGGGGTAAACCTGTTTGAACACGTGAACAGGGTCAAAGTGGTGCTCTGGTGGAACTAGCCTTCCGACTACGTCGCCGACCCGTCACCGCACTTGCCCTGGCTGCGAGGACTCTGCCGGGGCTCTACACTTCGCCTTTGCCTCCAAATCTTCTAAGCTAGGAGCTGAGCTAGCCCTTCTCTAATGGCGGAATGCGCGCCTCTAAACTCAATCTCTCCGTCAGACTGCCTACACGCCTACACCTACACAAGTAAATTTACAGTAATGACGGAGGAAGAATAGCTAAACATGCCACACTCGCACAGGCACAAGCACGCAGAAGCCCATGTTAATACAATTACTGACTTAAAGGTAACTTAGCTTCGGGTGGTGTTGTGGGGTGCCGATGAAGATCTTCAGCCGATGGTCAATGCAATGCCTCGTTTAACGTGTTATCAGTTAAGTCAACACAAACGTCACTAAAAAACTAAGGCCAGAAAAGAAAGTGGGGAAAAGACTGTAAAAACAAAAAGTATAAAAACCACCTACTGCCGACTAAGACGGCAACTCTGGTTTTAAGCTAATGGCTCACTACTGCGAACACAAGCCGGTATGCCTGTAAAGTTACTAATACGCTTAGCGCAAAAAAATATATATAATATAATCCGCCGGTACGAGAATAAATGATTAAGAGGTTGTAAAACCTACTAATATCTACGTTATATTATGAACAGATGCGGGAATTAAATATCAAAGGTAAATATTCTCCTAGGCAGCTACGACACCGCGTCCTCGTGCACCGCGTATAGTCTGGGTTGCCAGATCCTCGCATCCTCGCGTCAGTTCCTCAGCGTTCTCTCAGCGTTCCTCTCAGCCCTTATCAAGCCATATGCAGTAAATACAATTGGGGGGGGTGATCGGATCCAGTTTGGGGCTCTGCCCTCTGCCCCTCTGGGTTGGCGAGTTTTCTGTCATAACTGCATAAAATAGAGGCAGTGCATAAAGGAGCTATACTGCGATTCAATCAAAGCTGAAGCGCAGATGGGTCAAGAGCAGTACCAGTCCCAAAGTTGTAAACCCATGGTCAGTCCTTACCAGGCTGAGATGAGGGAACGAGGGACAGAATTTGAGAAAATTGGAGAAAAACGTGACATAGGGGTACATCTGAAAGCGGAGTGCGAACGACGTGATTATGACAGGAGACATGGTTCTCCATCATCATTTTCACAATCCTTTTGTTTGTGGAATAAACAGTGAAATGAGTTAAGACAGTGTCAGAAGAGAAGCTTTACCAGAACTCAATAATGTCCCTCAGTTCAGTTTTTTTTACCTGGAGGTTTTGTGTTCAAAGAGGCTCAAAGCTAGCTGCCTTTGTTTTCACACTCTGCTTTGTCTGGGTTCTTTCTTCCTTTCACAAATTAATCCACTGTTTGTTTCATCTGGAGAGAGTAGCTATCAAGCTCTTGTGTGCCGTTTTTAGAATGGACAGGAAATATCATTATTCCAGCTCAGTAACCATCATGGAAGATATTTTAGTTTTGTTCACTGGGAGGCAGTACACATTAATTGAAGAACATGAATGACTGTACAATAGGGTTTTTATATTAGCTGAACCTAGTTTACTTTAGTGTTTCAGGGCCTGTGTGAGCCAAATTTACAAGTAATCATCCAACTACTCTACCAACCCAGGAAATACTAAAGCAAATCACAAATAGATCAGACCAAAATTTAAACTCAATAGACTCTCTATGTAATTGACAAGGAAATTCATGTACAGTGTGGCAAAAAGTATTTACTCATTCACTTGAATTGTGCAAGTTCTTGCTCTTAGAAAGATGATAGAGGTCTGTATTTCATCATGGTACACTTCAACTTGAGAGAAAATAGAAGAAAACATCCAGGGAACACATTGTAATTTTTAAAGAATTGAATTGTAAATTCAAGGTGTAAAAATAAGTTATTGGTCACCCACAACAAGCAAATTTCTGGCTCTCACAGACCTGTGACGAATTTCTTTAAGAAGCTCTTCTGTCCCTCACTCGTTACCTGTATTTAAATGGGCACCTGTCCTGACCTCGTTATCTGTATAAAAGACACTGTCCACAGCCTCAAACATCATACTCTCCAACTCAACCATGGCCAGACCAAATAGCTGTTGAGGACACGAGTAAGAAATTGTACCTGCACAGCTGGGAAGAGTGAATCTTCATATTCAAGCAGGTTGGTGTGAGAAAATCAACTGTGGGAGCATTTGTAAGACTCCAAGACCATTGATAATCTCCCGTGATCTGGGGGCTCCATGAAGATCTCATCCCTTGGGGGGTCAAAATGATCATGAGAATGGTGAGAAATCCCCCACGAAACTACATGGAGGTCCTGATGAATGACCTCCATAATCTTGGCCAAGTACAAAGACTACCATCAGTAACACCCTACGCCAAGAGGGAATGAGATCCTGCATGCCAGCCGTTGTCCCCCCCTGCTTAAGCTAGTACATGTCCCATCCTGCTGAAGTTTGGCCAGATCATATGTGATGAGCCATAAGAGGATTGGGAAGAATATCAGTGGTCAGATGAAACAAAATAGAACTTTTTGATAAAAACTCAACTGGAGGAAGAAAGGATGCTTAGTCGCACCCAAGAACCATACCTACTGTGAATCATGTGGATGGAAAACATCATGCCTTTGGGGCTGTTTTTCCTGCAAGGGACAGGCCGACTGATCCGTGTTAGGGACTAATGAACGAGGCATGTATTGTTGAGATTTTAAGTGAAACCTCCTTCCATCAGTGAGAGGCATTGAAGATGGAACCTGGCTTGGTTCTTCCCCGCAATGGACAATGATTTCCAAACACAGACCACTCAGGCAACGAAGGAGTTGCTCCGTCAAGCATTCAAATTCTGGAGTGACCTTGCCAGTCTCCAGCCCTCACCCACAAAAATAGGTGAAGGGAGTGAAATCCGTGTTGCCCCAAAAATATCACTGCTCTAGAGGAGGATCTGCATGGATGATGGCCAAAATACCAGCTACAGTGTGTGCCACCTGGTGAAGACTTACAGGATTGTTTGACCTCTGCCATTTGCCAACAAAGGTTATGTTACAGTATTGAGTTGAACAAATTTATTGACCAAATTACTTATTCCACCATATCTAGATACAAATTCTTTAAAGATCCTACAAGTGATTTCCTGGATTTTTTTTTTTCTCTTTTGTCTCGTCTTTGAAATACAGAACCTCTCTCATTTTTCTAAGTAGGAAGAACTTGACAATCAGTGCTGACTAAATACTTTTTTTCCACTGTTACTAAGCAGGGGGGGGGGGGGGTGGGGGGGTGGGGGGGGGGGGGGGGGGGGCTATCAAACATAAGTGTTAACACGGATTAAAAACAAAATAGATGAATTACTTTGAAATGTTATCCCTCATTTTCAGTGCTTGACCATGTGGAAGGACCCATATCCATATCCCTAGTCCAATTTTTTCATGATTCTACTTACAATATAGAGCATTCATAGCACATAAGGGACAAAACTGTTAAGGGTGGTAAATGATTCGCAAACTGATATGCTTGCTCATTACTGTCAGGAAAAAGGTGATGATTTGTTGGATTTTTCTGTTGGTAACATTATCGTCTGTCCCAGAGAATGGAAAACTTGTGATGCAGCAAAGAAGAAACTCAATGATGGATATAGATAAATAAAAATTAAGTTATGAATTATTTAAATGATTAATAAACCCAAACATACTGTTTACAGTGCTGCTTGAAAGTTAGGGTCACAGGGAAACAATCCTAGAAGGGATACCATCCACTGTAAGGGCACAACTCACACCTCGTACCACACACACTAAGGGCACTTTAGAAGACATCATTAACCTAACACGCATGTCTTTTGGGATAAACCCATGCGGACACTGGGAGGACATGCAACACACACAGCCAGAGTCCAGGTCAGCTTGAACCGGGAAACTTGGACTGTGAGTTGGACAGTCCTAACCACTGCAGAGGTGGGATTTGAACCCGGACCTTCCAGTCCCTAGTCCAGAACCCTTAACCCCTGGCTACCACAGAAGTTCAACTTGAAGGTGAAACTAAGTCGGGAGTCTTTCAATCAATGGAGATGATAATCTGGTGTGTGTGGGGTGCCCATTGGTACTATTGAACAAAGATTAAGATTGTTGGGGGTGTAATGCTGACGTAGAAAGAATAGAAAAACTCTACG
Organism: Ancistrus triradiatus; assembly: GCA_025084515.1. NCBI lineage: Eukaryota > Metazoa > Chordata > Actinopteri > Siluriformes > Loricariidae > Ancistrus > Ancistrus triradiatus. The sequence continues at coordinate 13,583 of JAJAGP010005193.1, forward strand.
GAATGTCACCATTGCTCAACCACCGCGCCCTCTGGTTAGTAATCAAGGTTTAGGTCTGTTGGTTGGATTTAAAAGAATCCTGTGCACTTAATCTTTAATTTTGTTAATATTTATATGTTAATTAGAGCAGTTAAAACGAAGGATCTCTAAGGATTATTGAAGGGTACACTCCAATTATTGTAGTTGTAATAATAATTCCTCTCGTGCCAGATTGTGACTGTACCCAAACATACTTATTAGTCCATTTGTAGGGGAAAATCAATCATATCCAGTCCTTCAGTAATGAATACGAGTTAATAAACAAAATACAGGCCACGACTACACTGGACAAGTGTTTCAAAAGTGAGTCCGACATATTGTGTAGAGAAGGTTTAATTCTTGATGTTGTACAGCTAGCGGGAACACTCATACTGCTGTGTTGATTTCTAATTTCTCTCTCTGTCTCTCTTAGGTATGACAGAGTATCCGGCTTTGCCTGTGTTAATTCACAGCAGAAGAATGGAAAATACTATTTGGACTATGAAGTGCACTTTGGATGCCAGTGCCCTTGGCCAATCAAGAGGGCAGGGGATTGGAGTGAAGAAAAAGCCAAAAACTCTTCAGAGGAGAAAGATTAGTAGGAAGATGATGAGACATGGCTCAAATTAATGCTTGATTGATACGGCTAACCTGGTTCATATGACATTTTTTTGCACAATGGTTGTGCTTCTTTCATTAAGTCTTTACCTAATTCATTCTGAAGGTGATGGAAAGTACTGTACCTTCTGCTCTATTCATTGTCCTCATAATGAATTAAAGAATGCACTCATATTTACAGTGCTTGTGTTTGTCAATCTGCTCTCTTGAACAAATATCAGGAATTCCACTGAGCCAGTTCCTTTCAGATAAGTATGGTGATTAAGGTTAGAGTACTGAGCTAGGTTGCGGGTTCAAGTCAAGGCAAGTGTTGAATTTCCCACAATTTGTTGGCCTGCCAGGTCTAAGTCTATAACTGGGACTACACAAGCATGGCAGAACAGCATGGATGACTGTGAATCATTGTGAACTAAGTAGAGAGTAGTTGTAGTGAATTAGGACCTACAAGTAGGATTAAAAATTTGGATTAAATTAATAATTGCTCAGTTTTGTGAAGCGGGATTAAGTAAAATGTTTTTTTTTTTTTTAGGAACAATAATAAAGGGATGAATATTATTATTTTGTGTGACATAATAATACATGTACAAAGGGAAGTAGGAACACTTGTGTTTAAAAAGGTACTGAATGTCACCAGTGCTCAACCACCGGAGGCACTCTGGCTCATATCAAGGTGAGGTCTGTTGATTGTATTTTGTGTCTTTGTTTCTTGAAGGAACAGCGTGTACCTAATAATAGATGTGAAACAGATCAGTTGAGAAAATAACTGTTTTTTTTTTAAAGAACGATGTGTCCTTAAAGCTTTATTGGTTAATATTATATGTTAATTAAAGCAATTAAGAACTAATTAATTGACTCATATTATTCCCTTCGTCTCTTGCCAGACTGCAGCCATCAAACATAATGGCTTAGTAGGGGAAAATCAATCATTTCCAGACTGAATAACAAATTGTCACGCCCACCGGCCGCCCGGCTCGCTGCACCTGCTGATCACGCTCACCTGTTCGTCATTTCCCTCGTCATTCCCGCACTATTTAACCCTCACTCAGCTCACTCTCCCTTGTGGATTCACGATGTCACTACCTTGCCTCACCTGTGCGTCTGTTTCGTGTTCTGTGAATAAACCACCTTACCGGCCAGTGGCCTTGCGTGTGTCTCCTGCTTCCCTCCAGAGTGTGACACAAATATACAATTCCTATCAACATAAAAGGATAAGCTAATTTGGATTGTGTGTGTTTCTACAAAATATTAGACTGTGTCTGTGGGGATTTTTGCCCAGTCATCCAGAAGATGATTTGTGTGGTAAGACACTGATGTTGGGCAAGAAGATCTTGTTCAGAATCTTTGTTCTAGCTCAAAGGTATTCGGTTTTGGTTATGACTCTGTGTGGGCAAGTCGAGTTCTTCCAAACAAGCCCAAAGATGCAACCCAATAGCATTATCCCTCCTCCACCAATCTTTACAGTTGGCACAATGCAGTCGTTCACCTGGCATTTGCCAAACCCATACTCCTCCATTAGGCTGCCAGATAGAGAAACATAATACTTCACTTCACAGAATTCATCTCCAATGTTCCCGAGTCCAGTGGCAGCATGCTTTACACCACTGCATCCAACGCTTGGCATTTTGGTTGTTGATGTAAAGGTTGCATGCAACTTCGCGAACATGAAAACCCACACCATAAAGCCTAGTTCTTACATAGTCTTGTGCTAATGTTAATGCCAGAAGAGGTTTGAGACACTGCAGTTATTGGGTCAGGAGAGCGTATGTGACTTTTATGCACTATGCACCTCAGCACTCAGCAATCCTTCACATTCAACAATAACTTCAGATTGTTTGAGAATTCATGGCTGAGTTGCTGTGTTTCCTAAACGCTTTGACTTTTCAATAATTCTCACAATTTATGATGGAATATCTAGCAGGGAAGAAATTTCATGAACTCATTTGTTGCAAAAGTGGCATTCGATTACAGTCCTGCGACAGCGCACTTGAATTTGGCGAGCTCTTAGGATGAACTATTCTTCCAAAAAGTGTGTTTAAAGCCAGACTGCATGGCTAGGTGTTCGATTTTATACATCTGTGTCTGTGGGACTGAACTGTGTTCCAATACGTTTGTCCATATAGTGCATATGTAGTTTAGTATGATTCACAAACAAAGGATCTTTGAGGATTAAATTCTTTGCTATATAAATGCTTCTGTTCTGCAGTGCATAACCACAGTGAATCAACTGTGAATCATTGTGAGCTAAGCAGAGATAAGCTGCGGTGGATTAACAATCCTAAACTGTATAAATAAACTAATTAGATCCAATCCAAAAAAAGGGAAAATTAATGTAACCTGATTCTTTGGCTAAACTGTAAAAGCTGCTTTAGGACCAGCCGAGTAATTACCAATAATCGTAAATTGATAAGTGCTCAGGTTTGTGAAACAGAACTGAACTTGTTTTTTTTTCGAACAAAAATAAAAGGATGAACACTGCTGTTATGTACGACTGATGTACAAAACGAAATAGAAAAACTTGCAGTGTTTCATAAAGAAAACACAAGGTACTGAATAGATAGATAGATCTGCTCTGAAGGTCTAGCAGTGTACATAATGTGTATAACTTCTGTAATGTGGTATAACTATTGCAGTACAGCCAGAACTTGCTGTATCACATATACATGTAAACTAGGTAAAAGGTTAAATTACTCCTCATCACAAGCTCCCATTCCTTCTAGGCTGGACTTTTGTAGCATGTTTTATATACATGCTCTTTATTAGGAACACGATGCTAACATTGAGTAAAGCCCCCCTATTGTAGCTGATAAGCCTCAAGGTTCGATGTGTTGTGCATTCTGAGATGCTTTTTTTCCCCACCAAAAATGTACAGAGTGGATATCTGACTTACTGTAGACTTTCATTCAACTTGAACCAGTCTCTCCATTCTCTGTTGAATTCTCTCATCACCAAGGCTTTTTTGTCCACAGAACTTCCACTATAATAATAAAAAATAATAGATGTTTTTATTAAAATGTAATAATTGTATAATAATATATATTTTTTAATAATAATTAATAGATGTTTTTCTTCTTTCCACCATTGGGAGTAAATTTTACTAACTTGTTGTGCATGAAAATCCCAGGAGATCAGTGGTTATAGAAATACTAGAAATACATAAAACAGCCTGTCTGGCAGCAACGATCACGCCACGGTCAAAATAACTGACATCACATTTTTCTCATTTTGTTGGTTGATGTGAACATTACCTGAAGTTGCTGGCCCCTATCTGGATGATTTCATGTATTGCACTGACACACAACTGACTGGGTAGATAATTAGATGAATTATGACATGTACATTTGTTCCTAATAAAGGATTGAGTGAGTTTTCTGTTTTGTCAGTTTAAAGATTCATTCTTATCTTCTGTCATCAGTCTGCACCAATGCCACTTGTGTAACACCACCACCTCTGACTTGTCCTGCGGACTCAGTGCTGATTAAAGGTGTCATCCTAAAGGGTCAGTGCTGCCCTACAGATGATCAGTGTCAATGTAAACCTGGATGTGACAGTGATCCCTGCCTGCCTGGTTACATCAGAGTTTTAGAGTCCAGTGGCACAAGCAAACCTGGAACTTGCTGTGACAAATATATATGTAAACTAGGTACGTATATAGAGTTGCACTTAAGGACTACATATGAGTATATATAATGTGTCTAACTTCTGAGCTGTGATACATTCTTTGTGGTTTTATCCTTGTTTGTTTTTCACTCTATCATCATTCCTCTTCTACAGAAGGGTTAGCTTACTCCCCATCACAAGCTCCCATTCCTTCTAGGCAGGACTTTACTCATGTAATGTTTTATATACATGCTCTTTATTAGGACCCCTATACTAACATTGAGTAAGGCCCCCTGTTGTAGCCAATAAGCCTCAAGGATGGACATGTTGTGCATTCGAGATGGTGTTTTGCCCACGACAACTGTACAGAGTGGTTATCTGAGTTACTTTCTTTCAGCTTGAACCAGTCTCTCCATTCTCTGTAGAATTCTCTTTTCACCGAGGCTTTATTGAGGTTTTTCTTCTTTGCACCATTCTGAGTTGGCCCATTTCTGCATGATTTCATGTACTGCACTGACACACGACTGACTGGGTAGATAATTAGATGAATTATGACATGTACATTTGTTCCTAATAAAGGATTGAGTGAGTTTTCTGTTTTGTCAGTTTAAAGAGTGTAGATTGTGAGCGTACAGGAATGGGTAGTACAGTAGGAATAATGGAAAGTTGAAGGATGGAAGAAAGAGTGCGGAAGCAGGGATGTAAACACCCATGTAATTCTGCACTGATTAGCTCTCCATTGAAAGTATAGGGTGGTATTGGAATGTATGGATATGTTTGTGTACGTGTATTCGTATGTTGCATCTAAAACAGAGCAAAATAGGAATCATCATATTTAAATAACTTGACCTCTGTAGATGTTTTTCTTCTTTACCACATTCTCTGTAAACTGTAGTGTGAGTGACTTTTGTGTGGGAAATCCCAGGAGATCAGCCGCTAAAGAAACAATTAAAGCCGCCTCTCTGTCACCAACAATCATGCCATGGTCAAAATCACTGACATCACATTTTTCCCATTTTGATGGTTGATGTGAACATTACCTGAAGCTGCTGGCCCTTATCTACATGATTTAATGGACTTTGCTGCCATGCCACACGAATGACTGGTTTTTATTTTTTGTCAGTTTAAAGAGTGTAGACTGTGATCGTATGGGAATGGGTAGTACAGTAGGAATAATGGAAAGTATAAGGATTGATAAAAAGAGAACAGAAGCAGGTAAGAAAGCAGCGATTAATCCTGCACTGTTTAGCTATCTATTAGAAATATATGGTGGTATTTGAAGGTGTGTAGGTGTTTGGCTATGTGTATTCCTGTGTTGCAACTATAATAGAGCAAAGAAGTATGTTTATATTTCCATAACTGTGTTAGGGGGTGTTCTTATCCCACTGGGTGGAGGCAGGCACACCTAAGGAGCTGCAGTTCATTAACAGAACATAATACATGGAAAACAAAAGAAATGCACAAACTGTCACGCCCACGGACAGATTGGCCTCCCAGGCTCGCACGCTTCAGCGCTCCTCCTCTCCGGCCTACTGATTTGCCCACCTGCGTCTCATTACCTGTGCCATTAAGAACGGCGTGCGAAGCCCAACACGACGCTTCGCAATGAGGTTCCATGCCACGAATGCTCCTAGTTTGCTCTTTCCTTTCTAAATACGTTAATAAATCCTACCTTTTGTCGAAACCACAAGCTCGCGTTTGTCTCCTACCTGCCAATCCGCTCACGTTACCGTTTGCGAAGCCGCTTATGGAGACAGCGGCTGGTGGATCGGATCCCGGCTCCGAACTGAGCTTGGGACAACAGCTCGCAACCCTCCGTATCCAGCTGGAGGAAGTGGCCCGCACCGTTACGGTGCTCGCCGATAATCAACGCACGCTAGGTTCCCTGGTTCCCACGGTGGGAGAGCTGTCTCAGAGGGTGTCGCTGCTAACACCGCCCCCAGCACCTGCGGCGCTGCCTGAAGCGGTTCCGCTCCCTCTCAGCCCTCCTCGTGCCTCATCCTCGTCCTACAAAGTCGCCCTGCTGGATAAATACGACGGTAATCCGGATCGGTGTGAGGGTTTTCTCATGCAATGCGAGCTTTACTTCGCCCACTCCCCGCCGGGCTCGGACGAAGCCCGGATAGCTCTGGTGATTTCTCTACTGTTGCATTGTGCTCTGGATTGGGCCACAGCGGTTTGGGCTCAACAAGGGGCTGTGGTGAAGAAATACGACCGCTTCCGCTCAGCGTTCAGCACGGTATTTCAACATCCCCAGGAGGGCCGCTCAGCGAGCGACTTGTTGCTGTGCCTACGCCAAGGTGGTCACTCAGCAGCGGAATACGCTCTTCAGTTCCGCACCCTAGCGGCTCAAAGTGGATGGAATCCCCCAGCGCTCACTGCTGCACTTCACCAGGGTTTGCGTCCCGGCCTTTGGAGGGAGTTGGTGGACCGCGACCTCGACCTCCCCCTGGAGGATCTCATCACATTGGCCATTTGCCTGGACCAGCTCTTGGACACCAGGCCCGCAGCCACTCTACGCTCTTCTCCCAGTCACACCGTCCAGGAGGCTTCACCACCAGCTGAGGATATGGAGGTTGCTGACGCGCGTCTTTCCCCAGCAGAGCGCCGCCGCCGCTTTCAGAAAGGTCTTTGTTGCTACTGTGGCTCTGATCGTCATCGTCGCTCTGGCTGCGATCGCGCTCCTCCATGCTGGTCTTCTGCTGAGCGTGCCCCATTCAAGGCACGCTCATCCCGGGTGAGTTCTATTGATGTTACTCCCTCCTTTACGCTGCCGGTTCAACTGCATGTCTCTGATGTTGATCTCTCGCTGACAGCCATGATAGACTCCGGAGCTCAGGGGAACTTCATCGCTGAGCACCTCGTCACCAAGTGGAAGATCCCCTGTGTCCCTCTTCCTGTGGACCGGCGAGTCACCACCGCGGACGGCAAACCGCTGGGCACTGGACGTCTCACGCAAATTACGGTTCCTCTGCTGCTTCGCACAAGCGCCGTCCACGAAGAACACATCAAACTATTCCCCGTGGCCTCTCTGGCCCACCAGCTGATCCTTGGCCTCCCCTGGCTTCGTCTGCATTACCCCGTTATCTCCTGGTCTGCTCAGGAGATTCTACACTGGTCCCCTGGATGCCAGCAGCATTGTCTCCGTAGTCCAGTCGTGAAAGTCAGCTCGCTCCCTATTTCGGAGTTCTCGTCCCTGCCTCCAAACGTGCCACAAGAATACCAGGACCTGGCATCCGTTTTCGGTGTCGGCACCCCCGCGCAGCTCCCCCCTCATCTCAGTTACGACTCCGCCATTGACCTGCTACCCAACGCACCGCTGCCAAAAGCGCGCCTCTACCCTCTCTCGCCGGCAGAAGAAAACGCCATGCAGGAATACATCACGGAGTATCTGGCCCTGGGGTTCATCCGTCCATCCACCTCACCAGTATCAGCCGGATTCTTCTTCGTCCCCAAGAAGAACTCAGGCCTGTGCCCCACCATTGATTACCGCCAGCTCAACCTCATTACGCGCAAGTACGCTTACCCGCTCCCGCTGGTCCCATCAGCGCTGGAATTGCTCCGCAAGGCCCATTGGTTCACTAAGTTAGATCTCAGGAATGCGTACAACCTGATTCGCGTGAGAGAGGGGGATGAATGGAAGACGCCGTTCAGCACCAGCTCGGGCCATTACGAGTATCTAGTCATGCCGTTCGGGCTGGCCAACGCACCATCCGTCTTCCAGGCGTTTGTAAATGATGTGCTGCGGGACATGCTGGGACGATTCATGCTGGTATACTTGGACGACATCCTGGTGTTCTCCTCGGACCTGGCCACTCACACCGTCCAGGTGCGCAGAGTGCTGGAGCGACTGCACCTCCACCACCTCAGGGTCAAGGCTGAAAAGTGTGAGTTTCACACCCAGTCCTTTAGTTACCTGGGTTACGTAATCTCCTCCGCTGGCGTGGCCATGGACGACTCGAAAGTTTCTGCTGTCCTGTCCTGGCCCTCACCCAGGGGGATCAAAGATCTGCAACGCTTTCTGGGTTTTGCGAACTTTTACCGCCGCTTCATAAGAAACTTCAGTCGTCTGACAGCCCCCCTCACGGCACTCCTGCGGGGCGCCCCAGCGCCCTCCGTTGGTCCCCGGAGGCTGATCAAGCATTCGCTACATTGAAAACTGCTTTCTCTAGAGCCCCAGTACTGGGACATCCAGACCCCGACCAACCGTTTGTCCTGGAGGTGGACGCGTCATCGATAGGCGTTGGGGCTGTTCTATCACAACGCCTCGATGTCACGCCTAAGCTCCATCCTATCGCATTCTACTCGCACAAGCTGTCACCTGCCAAATGCAATTACGATGTGGGGGATCGCGAACTGCTGGCCATAAAACTGGCCTTAGAAGAATGGAGGCACTGGCTGGAGGGCGCCAAGCACCCGTTTACAGTCCTTACTGACCACAAGAACTTAGAATACCTGCGATCTGCTCGGCGCCTTAACGCTCGTCAAGCCCGCTGGTCTCTATTCTTCGCCAGGTTCACGTTTACCATCACTTAGCGACCTGGATCCAAGAACGTCAAAGCCGACGCGCTTTCTCAGAGCTTCGTTCCCGCCATCGACAGACCAGAGTCTCCCGAGCCCGTTCTTCCTGCGTCGTGCGTCCAATGGGACTTCGAACAGGATTTGGATGCGAGTCTCTCCCGGTCACGCGTCCCGGCGGACTGTCCGCAAGGCAGGAAATACGTTCCACCCGACCTGCGCGATCGACTCATTACATGGGCTCATGTCTCTCTTTGTTCAGGTCACCCTGGAGAAACACGTACCCACCAACTCCTTGCTGCCAGGTACTGGTGGAAGAACATGCGCAAGGACATCCATCGGTTTGTGGCATCCTGCAGCGTTTGCGCACAAAGCAAGACACCGCGCACACTGCCTTCCGGCCTTCTTCACCCCTTGCCGGTTCCTCAGCGACCCTGGTCTCATGTGGCTGTCGATTTCGTCACTGACCTCCCGCTCTCGGGCGGACACATGGCCATCTGCACGGTTGTGGATCGCTTCTCCAAGGCCGTGCGCTTCATCCCGCTCCCCAAGATCCCCTCAGCTCTTCAGACGGCCGAGTGCCTCTTCAGTATGGTCTTCCGCTTCTTTGGCATCCCGGAGGACATCGTCTCGGACCGGGGCCCCCAATTTGTCTCTGCGGTCTGGCGGGCGTTTATGGAAAAACTGGGTGCATCGGTGAGTCTCTCCATTCACCTGGAGTTGAATGGGCAATGCAAGCGCACCAACCAGGAACTGAAGAAATTTCTGCGTGCATACTGCGCACACAACCCCTCTGACTGGAGCCAGTTCCTTCCGTGGGCAGAGATAGCCCAGAACTCTCTTCGTCATTCTGCCACAGGTCTCACTCCTTTTCAGTGTGTTCTAGGTTTCCAACCGCCATTCGTTCCGTGGGACTCCGACGCTTCTGACGCCCCGGCGGTGGATGACTGGTTTCGTCGCAGTGAGGAGGTCTGGTGCCAGGTACACCAGCGGATCAAGCGAGCCATCCGACGCTACCAAAAGCATGCAAATCGGCGCCGGCTTCCTGCTCCTGCGTTTCAACCAGGGGACCGAGTGTGGCTCTCAACGCGGGACCTTCGGCGCGCACAGGGAAGTACCCAATTTGCACCCCGGTTTTCGGGACCCTACAGAATCAATAAACGTATCAATGACGTTACTTACCGCTTAGACCTGCCGTCCCATCTCAGGATCTGTCCGACGTTCCACATCTCTCTCCTCAAGCTGTGGATCCCGGGGCTGCTGGCTGACTCAACGCCGTCGGACCAGCCCCCGCCGTCTGGACAGGGGGATTCCACCACCTTCACGGTTCGCCGACTCCTGGATTCCCGTCGGCAGGCTACGGGGCTACAGTATCTGGTGGACTGGGAAGGCTACGGCCCGGAAGAACGCAGTTGGGTCAACGCGAAGGACGTCCTGGACATCCTCCTTGTCCAGGAGTTCCATGCGGCTCATCCTGGGTTGGCCTCGTCGCTCCGCTTCAGGACCCCCGACCTCCGGCTCCTCCGGGGCCCCCGGCTACACGGGTTGTTCGGGGGGGGGTACTGTCACGCCCACGGACAGATTGGCCTCCCAGGCTCGCACGCTTCAGCGTTCCTCCTCTCCGGCCTACTGATTTGCTCACCTGCGTCTCATTACCTGTGCCATTAAGAACGGCGTGCGAAGCCCAACACGACGCTTCGCAACGAGGTTCCATGCCACGAATGCTCCTAGTTTGCTCTTTCCTTTCTAAATACGTTAATAAATTCTACCTTTTGTCGAAACCACAAGCTCGCGTTTGTCTCCTACCTGCCAATCCGCTCACGTTACACAAACAAAAACACAGACATGCAGACAAAAGGCTAAGAAGTTAACAACTAACATGTTTGCATACTCATAGTATTACTGATTTTGATCATTTAATTGCACAATCAGACATTTTGTAGATTTATGTACATCATTATATTGCTTTGTCTAGTGATTAGGGATTGCTTAAATAATGACAAATATTATCCACATGTAAGCTAACCTTATGGTGTCTTAGTTGTTTGTAATCCTTAAATGAAATTGTTCTGGAATCAGGTTTATAAGTGACGAGCTAGTGTTATCACCTGACTTTGACTAACAAATGCAGAAAAGAGGTCTGAAAGTTTGTTTAAAGCAAATGATCAGTCTTGCTTGTCAATCACCATCATTTCTTATTCATTCTTATCTTCTGTCATCAGTCTGCACCAATGCCACTTGTGTGACACCACCATCTCTGACTTGTCCTGCGGACTCAGTGCTGATTAAAGGTGTCATCCCAGAGGGTCAGTGCTGCCCTACAGATGATCAGTGTCAATGCAAACCTGGATGTGACAGTGATCCCTGCCTGCCATGACATCAGCAATTTAGAGTCCAGTGGCACAAGCAAACCTAGAACTTGCTGTGACAAATATATATGTAAAACAGGTAAGCACATAGAGTTGCACTTAAGGACTACATATGAGTGTATATAATGTGTGTAACTTCTGAGCTGTGATACATTCTTTGTGGTTTTATCCTTGTTTGTTTTTCACTCTATCATCATTCCTCTTCTACAGAAGGGTTAGCTTACTCCCCATCACAAGCTCCCATTCCTTCTAGGCAGGACTTTACTCATGTAACGTTTTATATACACGTTACACGTTTTATATACTCTTTATTAGGACCCCATACTAACATTGAGTAAGGCCCCCTGTTGTGTGATACTTTTAATCTCTTTTAGATATGTAGGAATATTATTTAATCCAAGTTAGACGTCTGTGGCTCATATGGTGAAATAAGACAACCATGATAGGAGGGGTTTACTCAGGAATCAGCTTCTCATTGGCTGGATCACGGCAATCCCCTTTGCACCCGCCTCCGGCCGTCCCCCGAGCTGGAACATTCAACGCGGGACGACCGCGTAGTGAGCTAGCTTCAAGTCTTGTGTCTTTATGTTCTTTAAGTCTTTCCTTTGTCTTTTTTATAGTTTTTCCTTTTTATAGCGCTTTTGATTATTCGCGTTTACTTTAAAGTTTCCTGTGTACAGCAGTCTTAAGTAGTTCGGTATCGCTGAACTAGAAGATAGTTAAAAGACCAACCCGACTCTAAGCTCGACCATTTTTGTACCATACAAGTTTTCCAAGTTTTTGTTGAAGCTCGTGGTGTTAGAAACGCGCCAACTCCACCTTTATCTGTGGCCAAGATAAATCCTGAGTTGTACGCATGCGAGACGCCGAGTACTTGTGAAGCCCTCAGCCTAAATTGGGAAGGACGCCATTTTAAGTCACCAAGTCAACGTGGTCAAACCATCGGCAAGAACCCAACGAGCTAAGCCGCTAAAGACGCCTGGTCAGAGTTACGGTGTGCAACGAAAGATGGACGCTAAAGCTCCCCAAAATCGTGCCTTTGGACGGCTGGGCCAGGGTGGAATGCCCCGAACCACTCAAGTGACCTTCCAGGCGAGTACCCATTATGGCTTTTCTGGGTTCCCTGATGCTCGGGTCTTAATTTGTTAATCTTTTAACCACGCTTCAACATAGACTTATCCACGCCTAAGTAGCTTCCACCATATTCTTCACGTTCAATGTAATTAGGTCTACCAGTATCATTGCAACGTTGGTAATTATTGCGCGACCGATAAGTTACATAGAGTCACCTTGGTTTCTGATTTTATTACTGTAATGTGTACGCTTGCCATTATTCCCTGTTCTCAATACTGTGATATATACATGTTCATCGTCATTTTATGATTTTAACTCTGTGATACACTCGTTATTACATTAGATAATCTGTTGGTATTGCCTTGTTTTAGTTAATAAACTTGTTATAAAACCCTTTTGAATTTGCGCCTGGTGTGAGAGTTCATTCATTCAAAGGTCGAGAAAAATACTTTGAATTCACTATTCAGATCTAGACTGATTAAGTTTTTGTTTCCTTTTCCTGGTTTCCAGATCGGCCAGTGAATTATTTATATTTTTAATAATCGATTTGGTGGTGCCCCGTATTTCTTAATTACTTAATATAATTTAATTAATAAAGTTAATCCAATTAAAGTGTAGTCCTAGGTTTGCTACATCAGTTTAAAGAGTGTGGATTGTGATCATACGGGAATGGGTAGTACAGAAGGAATAAGGGAAAGTTGAAGGATGGAAGAAAGAGAGCGGAAGCAGACAATCTAATCCTGCACTGATTAGCTCTCCATTGGAACTATAGAGTGGTATTGGAATGTATGGAGGTGTTTGCATGTGTGTACTCGTATGTTGCATCTAAAATAGAGCAAAACACGAATCAACATATTTCAACAATTGTGTTATTGTATTTATCTCACTCTTTGGGTGCAAGGAGACTTGGGCGGATGTAGGTGTAGTTTCTTAACAGAAATAATACAGAAATACACAAGATATTGAAGCTATCGAAGACATGGCTATGCAAATAAACACATAATGAGAGTATTACTGATTTCGGTCATTTATTTACACATTCAGACGATTTGGAGGTTTGTGTAGATAGTTATATTTCGTCCTGTAGTGATCAGTGATTGATTAAATAATGAAAAATACTATCGACTATGTAAGCTAATCTTGTAGTGCTTTAGGTGTTTGTAAGCCTTGTATTCAATTGTTGTGGAATAAGATTTGTAAAAGAGTTGCACTTTGACCCCTGTGAATAATATTCTGTATAATGTGTATGTGTTTGGTACACTGAGTCATTTCCTTGCAGGAGACAGTGACCAGCTAGTGTTACCACCTGACCTTGACTAACAAATGCAGAAAAGAGGTTTGATAGCTTGTCTAAAGCAAATGATCAGTTGTCCCTGTCAATCACAATCACTCCTATTTATTCCTATCTTCTGTCACCAGACTGCAGACATGTCTATTGTCCGGCAGCACCACCTCTGTATTGTCCTGCAGACTCGGTGGTGAGTCAAGGTGTCATACCAGAGGGTCAGTGCTGCCGTACAGATGATCAATGTATATGCAAACCTGGATGTGTGAGTACTCCCTGCTTGACTGGTTACACCAGAATCTTAGTGTCCAATGGCACAGGCACATCTGGAACTTGCTGCAATATATATAGATGTATACGAGGTAAGCATATAGAGTTGTACTGAATATCTATATTAGAGTGTATATGATGTGTATAACTTCTGTGATGTGGTATATTCATTGTGGTTTCATCCATTTTTTTGTTTTTCACCCCATTAACAATCCTCTTCTACACAATGGTTAACTTACTCCCTGTCACAATGTCCCATTCCTTCTAGGTTGGACTTGACTTAAGTAACATGTTTTATATCCAAGCACTTTATTAGGGACATTATACCAACATTGAGTAAAGCCCTTCTTTTGTAGCCAATAAGCCTCAAGGATCGACAAGTTGTGCATTTTGAGATGCCATTTTTTCCCACCACAAACATACAGAGTGGATATTTGAGTTACTGTAGACTTTCTTTTAGCTTAAACCAGTCTCTCCATTCTCTGTTGAATTCTCTCTACACCGAGGCTTTTTCGTCCACAGAACATCCGCTCTATAGATGTTTTTTCTTCTTTGCTCCATTCTGAGTTGGCCCATATCTGCATAACCTTGCCATGCCACACACTTGCCTGGGTAGAAAAATGCATGAATGAGCACGTGTACATTTGTTCCAAATCAAGGGTTGAGCGAGTTTTCTGTTTTGTTAGTATAAAGAGTATAGACTGTGAGCTTACGGGAATGGGTAGTACAGTAGGAATAATGGAAAGTTGAGAAAGAGAATGGAAGAGGCAAATAAGCATCCATCTAATCCTGCACTGATTAGCTCTCCACTGCAAGTAAAGAGTGGTGCGGCACGGTGGCTCGGCAGGTAGCACTGCTACTTCACAGCAATAAGGTCCTGGGTTCAATCCCAGAGTGGAGTGGCCTGGGTCCTTTCTGTGTGGATTCTGATTGGGTTTACTCCAGTCACTCTGGTTTTCTCCCGCAGTCCAAAGACATGCGTGTTAGGTTAATTGATTACGCTAAATTGATGTTGACTTGAGTGTGTGTATAGATGACGAGTCTAACCTTGGGTATAGATGTAACCTTGTGTGCGTCACTTAAATGGCCACTGATGCTGATAGCGACGTTACATAAACCAAACAAATTTTAAAAGTTGTGTTATTTTGTTTGTCTTGCTGGGTGGGTGCAATTAGACTTAAGCAGATGTAGGTGTAGTTTATTAACAGAAATAATACAGAAGTACACAGACACTTCCTTGTAGGAGACAGTGACCAGCTAGTGTTACCACCTGACCTTGACTAACAAATGCAGAAAAGAGGTCTGAAAGTTTGTCTAAAGCAAATGATCAGTCGTCCCTGTCAATCATCATCACCTCCTATTCATTCCTATCTTCTGTCCCCAGACTGCAGCAATGTCACTTGTGTGACACCACCACCTCTGACTTGTCCTGGGGACTGAATAAAGGTGTCATCCCAGAGGGTCAGTGCTGCCCTGAAGATGATTGGTGTACATGCAAACCTGGATGTGCGAATACTACCTGCCTTACTGGTTACATCAGCGTCTTAGTGTCCAATGGCACAGGCAAACCTGGAACTTGCTGCAGCAACTATACATGTAAACTAGGTAAGCATCTAGAGTTATGGTGGCTCGGTGGGTGGCACTACTGCACAGCAAGAAAGTCCTGGGTTCAATCCCAGAGTGGAGCGGCCTGGGTCTTTTCAGTGCGGAGTCTGCATGTTCTCCCGGTGTCTTCATGGGGGTACTCTGGTTTCCTAACACAGTCCAAAGTTATGTGTGTTAGGTTAATTAATTATGCTAAATTGACATGAGTGTGTGTGTATATATATATATATATATATATATATATATATATATATATATATGACTAGTGGTATTGGAATGTATGGAGGTGTTTGCGTATGTGTATTCGTATATTGCATCTAAAACAGAGCAAAATAGGAATCATCATATTCAAATAATTGTGTTATTGTATTTTTTTAAAATGAGTTTATGACTGATTTGGCTAATCTGAATCATTTAATCACACATTCAGACAATTTTGAGGATTGTGTAGATGATTATATTACTTTCTGTGCTTATCAGGGATTGATTAAATAATGAAGAATACTATCCTTAAGTAAGATAACGTTGTTGTGCTAGGTGTTTTTTTAACCATTGTATTCAACTGTTCTGGCATCAGATTTGTAACAGAGTTGCACTTTGACCTCTGAGGATAATATGCTGTATAATGTCTATGTGCCTGGTACACGGAGTCATTTCTTTGTAAGACACAGTGACCAGCTAATGTTACCACCTGACTTTGACTAACAAATGCAGAAAAGAGGTCTGAAAGTTTGTCTAAAGCAAATGATCAATCAATCACAATCACTCCAATTAATCCATATCTTCTGTCATCAGACTGCAGCAAGGTCATTTGTTTGAAACCACCACCTCTGACTTGTCCTGGGGACAGCTGATCGGTGTGAATGCAAACCTGGATGTGCGAATCAAAATTGCCTAAATGGTTACATCAGCGTCATAGAGTCCAAGGGTACAGGCAAACCTGGAACTTGCTGCAGCAAATATACATGTAAACTAGGTAAGCATATCTAGTTGCACTGAATGTCTACATACGAGTGTATATAATGTGCATAACTTTTGTGATGTGATACATTCCTTGTGGTTTTAACCTTGTTTGTTTTTCGCTCTATCATCATTCCTCTTCTAGAGAAGTGTAACGCGGGAGGCGGATGGGAAGCAGGAGACGAACGCAGGTATTCAACTACGAAAGCTTTATTGGGAAAGGGCGAACAAAAGGAGACACAGCGAACGGAAATAGGCAATAGCCGAAAACGGGTGTGAACATAAACCTGGCCGAGGCCGCTAGAGGGGTGTGAAACAAACCAAAACACGGAAAAGAAAGGAACGAGCAATACCTGGAACTAAGCAGGACGCGTAGGGAAGCGATAATGAGATGAGATGAGATGAGCTGAGCTGCGCGGCGGGACGCGACAATGAGCAGAGCAGCGCGTAGGAACGCGGGGACGAGCGGTGCTGCGCGACGGAACGCGCCGGGCACGGAATACCATTGATGAACCGCGAAGTGGGTCTCTCGCGGTTGTGCCTTTATTGGTCATCCCACGGCTGAACGCAATCACGATGATCGCCGTGGGACTTCCTGATAGGGTTAGCTTACTCCCCGTCCCAATGTCTCATTGCTTCTAGGCAGGACTTTACTCATGTAACATATTTTATATACATGCTCTTTATTAGGAACATTATACTAACATTGAGTAAGCCCCCTTGTTGTAGCCAATAAGCCTCAAGGATCGACATGTTGTGCATTTTGAGATGCTCTTTTTGCCCACGACAAATGTACAGAGTGGTTATCTGACTTACTGTAGACTTTCATTCAACTTGAACCAGTCTCTCCATTCTCTGTTGAATTCTCTCATCACTGAGACTTTTTCGTCCACAGAACATCCACTCTAGATGTTTTTCTTCTTTGCACCATTCTGAGTTGGCCCATATCTGCATAATTTCATGTATTGCCCTGCCATGCCACACAACTGACTGGTTAGATAAATTCACGAATTATCACATGTACATTTGTTCCTAATAAAGGGTTGAGTGAGTTTTCTGTTAATATAAAGAGTGTAGATTGTGAGCGTACAGGAATGGATAGTACAGTAGGAATAATGGGAAGCTGAAGGATGGAAGAAAGAGAACAGAAGCAGTCAAGTAAGCACCCATCGAATCCTGCATTGATTAGCTCTCCATTGAAAGTATAGAGTGGTATTGGAATGTATGGAGGTGTTTGTGTATGTGCATTCGTATGTTGCATCTAAAACAGAGAAAAATAGGAATCATCATATTTAAATAATTGTGTTATTGTACTTATCTCACTGGGTGGGGACAAGGAGACTTAAGCAGATGTAGGTGTAGTTTCTTAACAGAAATAATACAGAAAAACATAGGGGAGTGAGGGTAGCAAAGACATGGCTAAGGAAATCAATACAAATTGAGAGTTTTACTTATTTTGATCATTTATTTACACATTCAGACAATTTGAGGTTTTGTGTAGCTGATTATATTGCTTCCTGTAGTGATCAGGGATTGATTAAATAATGAAGAATACTATCGGCATGTAAGCTAATCTTGTTGTGCTTTAGGTGTTTGTAATCCATGTATTCAATTGTTCTGGCATCAGATTTGTAAAAGAGATGTGGATAATATGCTGTATAATGTGTAGGCATTTGGTACACTGAGTTATTTCCTTGTAGGAGACAGTGACCAGTTAGTGTTACCACCTGACCTCTGTACATCTTTTTCTTCATTGCACCAGTCTGAGTAAACTGTATCTACTTTGTGTGGGAAAATCTCAGGAGATCAGTGGTCATAGAAATACTTAAATCGGTCTCTCTGGCACCAACAATTACACCACAGTCAAAATCAGTGACATCACATTTTTCCCTGAAGCTGCTGGCCCATATCTCCATGATTTCAGGCATTTTACAAAAACACAGACATGCAGACAAAAGGCAACAGGTTAACAACTACACATTTGCATACTCATGGTATTACTGATTTTGATCATTTAATAGCACAACCAGACATTTTGTAGATTTATGTATATGATTATATTGCTTCATCTAGTGGATTGCTTAACTAATAACAAATATTATCCACATTGGAGCTAATCTTGTGGTCTGTTAGTTGTTTGTAATCCTTAAATTATATTGTTCTGGCATCAGATTTGTAAAAGAGATGTGGATATGATCCTGTATAATGCGTAGGTATTTGGTACACTGAGTCATTAAGAGACAGTGACCGGTTAGTGTTATCACCTGACCTTGATTAACAAATGCAGAAAAGAGGTCCGAAAGTTTGTCTAAAGCAAATGATCAGTCGTCCCTGTCAATCACCATCACTCCTATTCATTCCTATCTTCTGTTCCCAGACTGCAGCAAGGCCACTTGTGTGAAACCCCCACCTCTGACTTGTCCTGGGGACTCGGTGCTGACTAAAGGGGCCATCCCAGAGGGCAAATGCTGCCCTACAGCTGATCAGTGTGAATGCAAACCTGGATGTGCGATTCAAACCTGCCGAACTGGTTACATCAGCGTCTTAGTGTCGAAGGGTACAGGCAGACCTGGAACTTGCTGTGACGTATATAAATGTGAACCAGGTAAGCATATAGATCTGCTCTGAAGGTCTATGGGTGTACATAATGTGTATAACTTCTGTAATGTGGTATATCCATTGTGGTTTTATCCTTTTTTCCTTTTCACCCTATCATCATCTCTCTTCTACAGAGGAATACATTTTTTATACTGTTTGCTTTTGTTGGTGTCAGGTGACACCTGCAAATGGGGTGGCATAGAAGATTGGGTAGTGCAGACTCCTCAGAGCTCTAGAGTGTTCCAGTTCAATTTCCAACCTGGAGTCCTTCTGCTTGCTTTTCTCCATGTGTATGTGTGTTTGTTTCTCTGTGTACACTGGCTCGAAATTGTGAACCACCAGAAAATGTAGAATGAATTGTATTGTTGGTGATGTAAGTTCAGATGTAAGTTAGTTGTAAGTAATAATGCAAATTAGCTTGTCAAAGGGGAAAAAAGCAATATTAAGTTAAGAAGCCAGCAGTCAGAAAGCAAAGCCCAAAGTCTTCCATGTGCTGTTTCATTATGTAGGAGGATTGCCATTTTTTAATATAATACTGTGGTTAGTGGTTAAAGTACTGGCCTTTAGACCAGATGGTCCAGAGTTCAAATCTTGCTGCTACTGTTTGGTGACTGAGGAAGGCCCTTAACCCACAATTTCTTGGATTATAAGACTGTAACATTTTTAAATTGCTCTGGATAAGGGCGTCTGCTAAAATGGACATAAATGTACAATGTAAATATAACAATATATTGTAATCACTGATAACAATTAATGTGTAATCTAAATGGTACATATAATAAAAAGATAAAGTAGTTCTGATCTTCAATAATTTCTATCTTTAGTCTTTCTTAGTTGTCCTGTTTCAGGTTCAATATTGTGCTGTCAAGTAGACAATATGCTGTATAATGTATTGGTGTTTGGAGTCATATGTCTGTAGGAGACAGTGACCAGCTAGTGTTCCCACCTGTCCACAAATAACAAATTCAGAAATGAGGTCTGAAAATGTGTTTAAAGCAGAGCTCAGTCATCCCTGTCAATCACAGGCAGATTCTTATTATTCCCTCCCTCTTCTGCCAGACTGAGGCAGTACACAGACTTACTTAATCATACACCTGTAGGGGAAAACCAACCCTATCCAGAACTAATAACGAATGTACAATTCCTGTCAACAGCCAAAAAAGTAAAATCTCATTTGGACTGTGAGATGTGTGAATTAGGAATATGTTTGCTTACTGATAATTGTGACTTTAATTATTTCACTTCCAAGAGCAAAGTGCACTTAATAACAGTTGTTTTTTCACTCTTTAGGTTGTTACACTCAGTGGTTTGACCGGGACGATCCCAGTGGAACAGGAGATTCTGAAACCCTAATAGACTTGAGAAAATATTATCCAGGGAAGATCTGCCCCAAACCTTTCATCATTCAGGCGACGACTCTCTCTGGTGTTCCAGCTGAAAGCACTGGACAAGTGATTCAAATGTGAGTCTGAATTATTCCGTAGATTATGTCTGTTTTTTTATGTTGTGCAGTAAATTGTAATACTCATACCGCTGTGTTTATTTCTGATTTCTCTCTCTGTCTCTCTTAGATGTGACATAGTATCTGGCTTTTCCTGTGTGAATTCTCAGCAGAAGAAAGGAGAAATCTGTTTGGACTATAAAGTGCGCTTTGGATGCCCGTGCCCTTGACCAATCAAGAGACCATGGGACAAGAGTGAAGAAAGAGCTGAGAACTCTTCAGAGGATTCAGATTCAAAGGAAGTTGATTACACTGGCTCAGATTAATGCTTGATCTCTACAGCTAATCATATTATATTCTTTTGCACAATGACTGTGCTTCTTTCATTAAGTGTTTAACTAATTCACTCTGAAGGCGGTGGAATGTATCTTCTGCACTAATTGCTATCCTCATAATGAATTAAAAAATGCATCATATTTACTTTGTTTGTGTTTTTAATTCTGATCTCATGAACATATTGTTGTAATTCGACTGAGCCGATTCCATTGAGATATGCATGCTGATTAAGGTTAAGGTAGTGAGCTGGAACCAGAAGGTTGAGGGTACAAGTCAAGTTTAGTGATAAAAGCCCCACCGGCCTGCTAGGTCTAAGTGTATAACAGCGATTTTAACAGCATGACAGAACAGCATGGAAGGAGGTGCCCCTTTGTGTGGGTGAACTGAGAAACACCAAGCTGGCAGGTACAGTATGATACATAAAGATAGCTTCATTTACAGCTGTGTTTACATCATAATAACTCAATGTCATGAATAACAGAAAAACTAAGCCATCTATTGCTGACTTTTGGGATGAGTCCCTGTGGATGGTGAAAAAAAGGAACATAAAACTTCCCAGTCCCCTTCCCTCTGAAATCTACTAAAGCAATTTAAACAAATGAAATAAAAATATTCTTTAGGAAAATGGTCCATTTATTACATACAGTGTCTGTGGGTGACAGAAGTATGTGAACCTCTAAGATTAGCAGTTTTTTTAAGGTAAAATTAGAGTCAGGTGTTTTCAATCAATGGGATGACAATCAGTTGTGAGTGGGTGCCCTGTTGGTACTTTAAAGTCAAGTCAAGTCAAGTCAGATGTATTTATATAGCGCTTTTTACAATGAAGCATTGTCTCAAAGCAACTTTACAAGTTTAGATTATCTTCTAATATCTACGTCCAATCCCAAATTGAGCAAGCCTAGGGCGACAGTGGCAAGGAAAAAACTCTTAAGTGGCCCGGGTATGGTGGGGCTGGAGCTGATGACGGAAGCAGCTTGAGTGAAGCTGCAGCGGATGAACATCATGTGTGGGGCTGGAACTGGTACTGGAACACAGCTCGGAGAGAAAACAGCTATAGCATTAGCTATAGCAGCATAGCTAGAAAGAGCAGAACTGGTAGGTAACACAGGCAAGAGGGATCACATGAGACATCAGCAACCCCACGGGAGGCAGAAAACAGCAACCCAACGTCTCTGATCACCATAAAACTCTTTGACTATGAACCCTCAGCTCTGCCCTTAGTCTAAGGCAAGAATGCATGAGTCAAGATCACGAGGACCGAAGCCCAGTTCAGCCAGACCGCCCACCCGACACTCCTGGCTAACGGACAAGGCAGGCAGGCCAGAAATGACTCAGCCCCAGTGACCCAAGCCATGCATCCCAGTCTAAATCTAGTCAAAAGCCTGTGCAAATAAGTATGTCTTTAGCCTAGACTTAAAATTTTGGAGAGTGTCTGAGTCTCCAACGAAAGTGGGTAGTTTCTTTCATAGTTGGGGGGCCATGTATGAGAAAGCCTTTCCCCCTGCTGTGACTTTTTTAATTCTAGGAACTAAAAGAAGTCCTGCACCCTGCGAACGAAGTAGACAAACTGGATTGTAAAACTCGAAGAGTTCACTCAGATAATGTGAGACCAGGCCATGTAGAGCTTTCTAAGTTATAAGAAGTATTTTGTAATCAATGCGGAATTTAACGGCTAACCAGTGTAGTGATGATAGAACAGGAGTAATATGATCAAATTTTCTAGTTCGAGTTAGCACTCGGGAGGCTGCATTCTGAACTAATTGAAGTTTAGTTATAGATTTTCTAGAGCATCCAGTAAGTAAGGCATTACAGTAATCCAACCTTGAGGTTATAAACACATGAACCAGTTTCTCTGCATCATTAAAAGAGAGGATATTTCTGAGTTTAGCGATATTACATAATTGAAAGAAAGCAAATCGAGTGATGCTGCTAATGTGTGCATCAAAGGAGAGATCTGAATCAAATGTGACACCTAAGTTTTTTTACAGATGGACTGGGCAATACTGGACAGCCATCTAGATTTAGGATAGATGTAGCCAACCTGTCTCTCACAGAGTTGGGTCCCACTAATAGAACCTCAGTTTTATCTGAGTTAAGTAAGAGAAAATTTAATAACATCCAATCTTTTATTTCCTTTACACAGTCCTCAATTTTGTTGATTGTAAGGCTGTCATTAGGTTTGGCTCGATATG
>JAJAGP010005194.1:0-36461 GCA_025084515.1 Ancistrus triradiatus
CAAATATTACACCCAAGTTTTTTCCAGATGTACTGGGCAATACTGAACAGCCATCTACATGTAGGATAGATGTAGCCAACCTGTCTCTCACAGCCTTGGGTCTCACTAATAGAACCTCAGTTTTATCTGAGAGGGATAAGAGAAAATTAAATGACATCCAGTCTTTTATTTCCTTTACACAGTCCTCGATTTTGTTGATTGTAAGGCTGTCATTAGGTTTGGCTGATATGTACAGCTGTGTATCATCTGCATAGCAGTGGGAACTAATGCCATGTTTACGAATAATTGAGCTTAGTGTCAGCATATACAGAGAGAATAAAAGCGGGCCAAGCACTGACTCATGAGGCACGCCATACATCACTTTTGAGAGCTTAGAACGTAGATTATTTACATGAACAAATTGGTACCGGTCGGTCAAGTAGGATTTAAACCAAGAAAGTGCTAATCCCTTAATAGATACAGTATTTTCTAGTCTGTTTTGTGAAATATCATGATCTATAGTGTCAAATTCTGCACTTAAATCTAAGAGAACAAAAAAAAGAAACACGTCCATTATCTGAGGACATTAATAAATAATTTAGTACACTAATTAATGCTGTTTCAGTACTATGATGGGGCATGAAGCCAGACTGAAATGTTTCATAAATACCATTCCTTTGGAGGTAACTGCAGGGCTGCTGATAGACGGCTTTTTCTAAGAGTTTGGAGAGAAACGATAGATTTGAAATTGGTCTATAATTAGATAGCACACAAGGGTCAAGATTGGCTTTTTTAATCAGTGGTTTGATAACGGCAGACTTAAAGGATTTGGGCACATAACCAGAGGTAAGGGATGAATTTAAAATAACTAACACTGGCTCTATAATACTAGGTATTACTTGTTTGAGTAAACGTGTAGGAATTGGATCTAATAAACATGTTGATGTCTTAAATGAGCTGATCAGTGTGGATAGTTCATTATTAGTAATTGTGTAAAAGATTCTAGTCTTGATTTACAGCTCATTAAACAGATGTCTTCACTAGTGCTGCATCTGGTAGGTTGCTGAATAGTTTGGTGATGTGACGAGCATTGAGTTCATGCCTCATGCTTTTTATCTTATCATTAAAGAAAGTCATGAAATCATTACTGTTAAAATTACAAAGTATGTGAGAATCACTTTCTGTAGGGTTTTCTGTTAATTTGGAGATTAACAGAAGTATTAGAGAAATCTTGGATTGTTCTTATTTTTCTCTGTGATTGAGGAAAAATATGCAACTTTAGCCTTAGTGAGGGCATGCTTATACTCTGCCATGCTGTCTCTCCAAGCAATCTTAAACACCTCCAATTTACTATGTCACCACTTGCGCTCTAGGCACCGCGTTCTTTGTCTTAAGGTACGGGTGTGGTCATTATACCATGGTGCTAGCTTTTTTTTTTCCCCTAATGCGTTTGACCCTAGCAGGAACAATCGTATCCAGCGTTGAGCAAAACACACATTCTAATTGGTCATTTACACACTCAAGATGATCGGGCTCCGTGGGTGTATTAAATTTTAAGTCTGGAAGGTTTTTAATAAACGCAGCTGGAGTAGCAGATGTGATAGTGGGCTTGATTTGATAACGAGACAGAAGGATTTTATTTATTAGAGATAGCTCAAATACTAAAAGATAGTGATCTGAAATCACATCACTTTGCGGGAAAACATCAAGGTTATCTATATTAATACCAAATGTTAATATTAAATCTAAAGTATGATTACAGTGGTGGGTTGGTCCCATCACATTCTGAGCGATACCCATGGATTCAAAGCAAATTTAAGTGAATCCTGCTCATTGTCAATGTGAATATTAAAATCAACTACAATTAAAGCCTTATCTGCTGAAAATACTAAGCAGGAAAGAAAGTTAGCAAATTCCTGAAGAAATTCTGAATAAGGACCTGGAGGGTGGTAAATAATGATAAGCTGAAAAGAGTGTGGTTTTGACTTCCATAACGATGGATCAGTATTTCAAACGAATTAGCCTTGTAATGGGATTTAGTTGTAACACATAGCTCTTTGTCAAAAATGTGGCTACACCTCCCCCCCGACCCATTAGGATGAGGGGTTGGAGGGTGATGAGCATATGACTGTATCCAGGAGGTGAGGGCTGCGTTTAAGGGCTAAATATTCATCAGGTCTAATCCAAGTTTTCAAGTGAGAAAGAGAGCGTTAAGCGTTTAAGCGTTTATCAGTTGATCATTTCATTTACAATCACTGCTTTGTTTGTAAGTATGATCCTAATGTTAAGTACTCCTAGCTTTAGTCTAATGTTGTTCTTGTTAATTTCTTTGGCAGCCTATATCTGTGTCGTATACTAATGAGGTTATATTTAAACAACAGACTTTTTGAGAGAGCATTTACGTTTAGGAACAGATGCGGGTTAACCAGACCACAGTTCAATAATGTGGGTTCCTGGGTGACGGGGCCATGGCTACCAGCAGGACCGTTGGTTAAGCCCTGAACTGTCTGGCTGGCCTGACCCCTGGGTCTGGATATGTCAGCCCCCTAACTAATCGGGCCATAAGAATATGGGGCAATGTTGCAGGGGAGTTGAGAGCAGTAACCCTCCCGTCCCCATCCTAAAAAAAAGCCCCAGCCCTTACCCTCACAAGTGGTCCTCCATTGGTCTATAATAGGCAACGATGTTTTTTCAGAGGGCCACCCAACTGGAACCACCAAGCAGTTCCAGCAAGTTCAGTGACCATGAACATGCTGTAGGTTTTTTGGGTCACATCTGCCGGCTAATATTGGGGGATGGGGCCAGAGAACCCCACTACTGCATCGGGACATCGCCTTCGCCACATCTACCCACCTTCTACACAAAATTAGCCCTTAGTAACCTCTGCCTGACGGTGTGGTATATTCATTAGCCCCCTTACATGAATAAAACTATCCTAGAGAAATCCGGCTCTCGAGTTCACCTAAGACTCGTTATACAATGTCCGGCACTCTGGCCTCCGGGAATACAATGTAACTTTAGCTGCTGGTGTCCCCTAAAGGGGTAGCTAGTTTCAAAACCGGGTGTCCGTAAATAGATTTAACCCTATGTGACCAGAGCTAGAGTTCACCATGCCAACAGCTCTTTCAACAGGCCGCTCTTGCTCAGTGGAGTGCATCACTGGGAGGAGGGTTAAACATGTTGGACACGTAAACAGGATAAAGAGTGGTGCTCTTGTGGGCTAGCTTTTTACGACTACTTTGGCGCCGGAAAAAAAACAGTCACCCACCTTGCCCTGTTCCGAGGGCTCTGGCCAATGAGGGGGCGGTGGGCAACTAACTACCACTGTAAACTACATCCAGATCTGGCTAAGCTAGAAGCTGAGCTAAAGCCTTCTCCTAAAGTCTGGATGCATGCCTCTAAAACTACAATCTTCTCGGTTCAGACTGGGCTATAAGGCCTACCATCTATCTCAAATAAAAAATTTTAAACTAATGACAGAGGAAGAATAGCTAAAACATGCCACACTCGGCAACAGGGAAAACAAAGCAGCAGCAAGAAAGCCATGTTAATACAATTAATTTCAAATAATAAATTTGTAGGTACTTAACCCTGCGAGTGGTGTTGTGGGGGGGTGGTGCCGATTTTGAAGACGTGGTTTTTTTGTTTAGCTGCTGATGGTAATGTTTTTTGCATGTTACAAATGCACTTCTTGATTAAAAAGCAGTCAGCGGTCGATGGAAAAGTTAATACAAAAAATGTCACAAAAAAAAAAACTAAGTCTCAGAAAGGGAAGGTGGGAAAAAAGCTGTAAAAAAAGTTAGAAAAAAAAACACCCCACTACTGCAAAAAGATTGAGGCCGAAAGGAAAAAAGACGCAGCTCTGATAATTAGCTAATGGCTAATTTTACTTTAACAAAACACACGCCGGTATACCTGTAAAGTTACAAAATAAACGATTAGCGATTAATCGAGAAAAAAATATAATCCGCCGGTAATTAATAGAAGGAAAACGATTTTAGATTTTTGTAAAAAGTACTATATAATACGATAACAAATGCGGATCGGGAATAAAAATAGAGTTTAAAAAAGTTTTTTTTATGGCTAAAAAAGCTAACACGAAAATAGCGTGTCGCCCTGAATTGGCGCTGTGAATAGTCTGGGTTGCCAGATTCTCCACAATCTCCGTGTTAGTGGTCAGTGTTCTCTCTCCAGGCGCTCTCTTCTGAAAAACCTACCATCCTTCCACCGCTTCTTTCTGATTCCAATGATTCACCAAACCCTTCAAAGTCTGTCATCTGGGGGAAAAAAAAATGTCTTCCGAGTGCATTGTAGAGGAATGCCTAAGCAGTCAGTGATTTCTGTCACCAAGAGCTACAAACTACCCAAAAGTAAGTAGCCTCTGAGAAGGAGCCTTTTTATATTAGGGACAGGGCAGCAAGGGCAACCCAGTACTCTAATATTCAGACCACACCTTGTAATCATTGACATACAGTGGGGCAAAAACCGTATTTAGTCAGCCCACTAATTGTGCAAGTTCTCCTTCTCCTACTTAAAGATGAGAGAGGTCTAATTTCAAATAAGTCATTAGGTACACTTTCAACTATGAGAGACGAAAATGAATGAGAAAAAAAAAATCCAACGAAATCCACACCTGTAGGATTTTTTTTATAGAATTTTAATAATTGTAAATTCATTGGGGGTGGAAAATAAGTATTTGGTCACCCACACAAACAAAGCAAAAGATTTGTCTCTCTCCACAATCAGACCTGTAAAGAAGCTAACTCTTTAAGAAGCTCTTCTGTCTTCCTGTCTCCACACTCATTACCTTGTTTTAATGGCAACCTGTTTTTGGACCCTCGTTATCTGTAATCTGTATAAAAGACACCTGGGGGGGTCCACAGCCCTCAAACAGTCAGACACCCAAAACTCAAACCAATTGCCCAAACTCAAACTTTTGGCCAGAGACCAAAGAGCTGTTTGAAGGACACCAAGTTGTAGCAAAAACCTAAGACTACACTTTAATTGGATTAATTTTTAAATTAATAAAAAACGCGGAGCACCACCGGATCGTATGTGGACTGGTATAAAATCTGGGAAACCAGTTGACTTCCATCAGTGAAGAGCAACTGAAGAATTGGAAAACGTGACTATTTCTTCCAGCATGACAATGATCCCAAACACACCGCTCAGGCAACGAAGGCGTGGCTCTGTAAAAAGCATTTCAAGGTCCTGGAGTGGCCTAGCCACTCTCCAGACCTCAATCCCATATAAAATTTGTGGAGGGAGTTAAGTCCATGTTGCCCCAAAACATCACTGCTCTAGAGGAGACCTGCATGGAGGAATGGGCCAAAATACCAGCTACAGTGTGTGCCAACCTGGTGAAGACTTACAGGAAATGTTTGACCTCTATCATCGTTTGACCTAACGTTTGTGTGCTAACAAAGGTTATGTTACAAAGTATTGAGTTGAACCAAATTTATTGACCAAATACTTATTTTCCAACAAATTAAAGTATTTAAAAATCCTACAATGTGATTTCCTGGATTTTTTTTTCTCATGTTGTCTCTCATAGTGTACCTGTAATGAAAATTAGAGACTGCTTTCATTTTTCAAAGTAAGAGAAGTTGCACAATCAGTACTTTTTTGCTGCACTGCATCTGCCTGAGACATTAATGCATTTTAATCATACAAACTACAGCTTCAACTTCTGAAGAGCAGTTCTACTTTTAAACACTACATTACTTTATTAAAAAAAATATGTATTCAAAACTTATGCAAAAATATTGCATAGCTTTTTAATGTACCTTTTATGTTCATCACAGAAATAGAATTCACCACTCCAGGGAAAACCTCTAGTGTCTAATTAATAAAAACAGTATAAAGTGTATACTATTATTTTTGAGAGTAGCAAAAATATGATGGTGTCATATAAATGTCTGTAGATGGGTACCTGCTTTACAAAAGCACCTTCAAAATCGTGAAGTGCAGTGAGAACCAAGTCACCATCATCAAGAATCCGATTTGACTTGGTGCTCGTTGCACTTCAAGACTTTGAAGGTGCTTTTGTAGAACAGGTACCCATCTACAGGCATTTATATGATACTTCTATGACAGATCGTAGAAATACTCATGACACAATTTCAGAGAATACTGCAACAACGAATGAGTATGCTCAAGTGTTTACGCAAGTTTACGTGTCATGTGAGGAGTCGTGTGTGACACTGAGAGTATAAAACTTTTAAAGGCTTTTTACACTTTTTAATGTTCAGCATAATGCATGCAACTCCCAAAAACAATTGTATACACTTTATACAGTTTTTATTAATCAGGCACTAGAGGTTTTCCCAGGTCCCTGGGATGGCGATGAACACCCTTTTTCTGTGACAAACATAAAAGGTACATTAAAAAGCTACGCAATGTTTTTGTAGTTTTGCAAAAGTATTTTTTTTTTCTAATTCAGTAGTGTAGCGTTTAAAAGAACAACAGCTCTTAAAAAGGTGAAACTGCAGTATGTATGATTAAAATGCAGTGGCAGTGTTTCAAAAATGCTTTGAAACAAGAATGTTTCCTGATGTAATGTTGCCTGAAAGAAAGGGTATGTAAGGCAAGAAAACCCCTTGAAGTAGAGATGACCACGTCCTGAAATTTATAGTTCTCAAAGAAGGGAAAAAAAGCCTTCAAAACTGTCAACAGAATTCAAGACCTCAGAAAATAAGACTATTTCGAGAACAACAATAACCAGAAGGTTGTACATTTACCCCTCTTAATTTAGCAGATGTCCTTATCCAGAGTGACTTACAATTAAGACAGTTTTACAATCAAAGCAGTTGTTGATTGACGGTCTTGCTTAAGGACCCAATAGTGGATGATTTGCAGAGGTGGGATTGAACTCGAACTTCTGGACCACAGTCCTTTACTGTTAAATCACCACAGTCACACCACTGTTGTCTAATACAACAGTGAATGCATCTCAACATTGACTCTTCTTTCTATAAAAAATTGCCTGCAAGTTCAGCCACAAGACAAACATTTAAGGAAATCAAAGGGAAAGGCTATATGCATACTAAGGGACATTTATCTCTTTCTTTAGTTCTTGCTAATTTCCTGATCTACAGTTTGCTGTTGAGACTACTAACAGCTTAATATTTGTGTTTGGCCCATTTTTGCCCAGGAGTGTATATACACTGCTATCAGCAGAGTATCTTTAAAAGATACAGTGGGGCAAAAAGGTATTTGGTCAGCCACTGATTGTGGCTGTTCTCCTACTTAGAAAGACCACAGTATGAGGCAAGGGAGACTCTGCTGTAGTCCACAGAAGGATGCCTTTTCTGTAAGATATGCTTGAGAGACTGTGTAACACACAGAGGAGTACAAATATTTGTTACTTTATATGCATTTACAATAAAAAATACAAAACATAACTGTGTTCAGTAATATGCCAGTCATAAATTCATATGATTCATAGATCTGTTATCATTCTTTTTTGTAATTTAAACATTTTTTATGTACTTACTTTGTTATTGTTATTAGTATAGCTGTCATCTCCAAACAAGTTTTCTTATACCCACATGGGTGGAAATCTTGTAGATGGAAACCCCATTAACAACTTCATTTGAAGAACATTATGAATTAATGATACATGTTGCGATTCATTTAATGTTCATATTTCTTTATTTCTTTCTCCAGTGGCACACCTGGTTGGCTATGTCATGGGTTTTGTACTTTTTGGATTTTGCATGATGATTTTAGCAGTCATCCTTGTCTACATCGGTTGTATGTGCAAGCCAAAAAGGAAAATTCCTACAGCACTGGTAAGGTCTGCAGTTAACTAGGTTCTAAAACATGAACATGAAGTGATAAACACTATATACTGCATTACTTATAATTAATCCTGTACAAATGTGCTTTTGTTCTATATCAGTGTTTTGGTATATCAGTGACATAATTGCAAAGTTTAGAACAACCACCACCATTTCAAATCTGTGAAAGATTGTGAACCCTTAGATCTACATCTCTGCATAAATTTGATGTAAAACATCATCAGATTATCACACAGGTCATAAAAGTAGATATAGATGGAACAAAAACCTAATATAAATTTTCCAGTATCCAGTACCAAATATCTAGGAGTGACAATGTATGTAAACCACTAAGATTAGCAGTTAATCTGAAGGTGAATTTAGGTGCTAATGAATGGGATGACAATCAGGTATGAGTGGGCACTCTGTTGTACAACCCCAAATCATAAAAAGTTGGGATGATATGAAAAATGTGAATTAAAAAAAGAAAAATGCAGTGCTTCTTATATTTACTTTGCCTTTTATTTCATGTTTTGTCTTGTCAACTTCATTTCATTTGTTAATAAACATTTACTCCTGCAATTCGGGCCTGCAACACATTACAAAAAAAAGTTGGGACAGTTCATTTTACGGGTAGTAATGAGGTGAAAAACTAAACTGATGTGATTTCAAATGGTAATGTCAACAAGTGATTATAATCATGATTTAGTACAAAACCGGTATCCACGAAAGGCTGAGTCTTTGAGGAGCAAGGATGGGCAGAGAATCTCCAGTGGTCAACAAAGGTGTCTCAACTTTTTCTGATTTGACTTTTGTGTTGTCTTGTTGAGAAATGCATGGACATCCCTGGAAAAGATGTCTTGAAGGAACTAATGTTGCTCTAAAATCTTTATGTACTTTTCTGCATTAATACTGCCATCACAGAACTGAAAATGACCTTGGATAAGGGTACTGACATAACCCCATACCATGACAGACCCTGGCTTTTGGGCTTGTTTCTGATAATAGTCTGGATGGTCCTTTTTGTATTTGTTCTGGAGCGCACACCCTGCATTTCTTCCAAAAAATCTCTGGAATATTGATTCATCTGACCATAGTCAGATAGACACATTTCCACTGTGTGATGGTTCATCCCAGATGCCTCTGAGCCTCCTTTATTTGGATAAAATGGATGCTGCAGTATGTGCTCCAGGCCAAAGACGAAAAGGACCATCCAGATTGTCATCAGCCACAAGCCCAAAGCCAGGCTCTGTGATGGTATGGGGTTGTGCCAGTGCCCTTGGCAAAGATCACTTACATGAAGAAGGTGGTATGGGTACTGGACTGGCCTGTCTGCCTGCAGTCCTGACCTGTCCCCAATAGAGAATGTGTGGAGCATTTTGAAACGAAAAAGGACGACCCCATACTGTTGAAGTGTTTGCAGGAAGGGGACAAAATAACACCTGAAACACTAAATGTCGCTGTATTCCCTTTGACAAAATGTCTTTTAAGTGTGATGAAAAGAAATGGCAACATTAGAAACTGGTAAATGCTTTACCATCCAAGCTTTTTTGGAATGTGTTGCAATAAGGCATGCAATAGTCTGAGACATCACAAATAAGCCAAGGGTGATTGTAAGCAACTAGTCAAGTCAAATGTATTTATATTGTCTGATTCCTGTATTGGGATTGTCTGTATCCTGACTGAAATGTTTCATTAATGCTGTTGCAGTGAAGGTATTTATTGGTATGGAGGTATCTGTTGGCAAACAGCTTTTTCTAAAACCTGGGAGAGGAAATTTGAAATTGATCTATAATTATTCAGCATGCTAGGATCAAGGTTAGGTTTTTTTAATCAAAGATTTAATAACCTCTTAATGAATTTAAGACTTAAAAATTTGGGCCAATAGCCAAAGCTGAGACAACTTTAAAACAATAAGCAGTGGACCTATAATATTAATGATCATATAATGTTAGAATAATCATTAATTCTTTGAGTTTAATTCCTACAAGTAAACATGTATCTAGTAAATATAATGTGACTGTGCTCTGGACAAAATAATGCTGAATGCTTTTGCTTATATACTATAGCTTCTACAACCCCAAATCAGAAAAAGTTGGGACAGATGTAAAATGCATAAAAACAC
Source organism: Ancistrus triradiatus (assembly GCA_025084515.1). Classification (NCBI taxonomy): domain Eukaryota; kingdom Metazoa; phylum Chordata; class Actinopteri; order Siluriformes; family Loricariidae; genus Ancistrus; species Ancistrus triradiatus. The sequence continues at coordinate 9,886 of JAJAGP010005194.1, forward strand.
AGTGTTTCTTGCATTTACTTTGACTTTTATTTCATTGCAGAAAGTCTGAACCTGAGATATTTCATGTTTTGTCTAGTCAACCTAATTTCATTTGTCTTGATGCATGCTCAATAATCCAGGTAAGAAAATCCCAGAAGTTGAATCTGTTCATCTGGACATAGGTTTTTGTCGGAGAAACGTTTTGTCACTCATCTAAGTGACTTCTTCAGTCTCAGCTAGTTGGAAAACTTCCCCAATCTTATATACAGCACCTTTGCATAACGACTGGTACCAGCACCATTGCATAACAATGGGACCGGTGATCAGTTTAATATGCAGATTGACATAGCCATTAACGACAATGGCCACGTGTGCCATTCACAAAGGATTGGGGAAGGGCTGCGATGGCTCCGTTGTAAGATGGTGAGAGGCTAATTTCATTTGTTAACATCCATTCCTGCATTTCAGGCCTGCAAGACATTACAAAAAAAGTTGGGATGGTAAAGCGTTTACTATTTTATAATGTTACCATTTCTTTTCATCACACATAAGACATTTTGGCACAGAGAATACCAAGCGAATCAGTGTTTCAGGTGTTATTTTGTCCCATTCGCCCTGCAAACACATCTTAAGATGTGCAACAGCACATCACCGTCGTCGCATTTTTCGTTTCACAGTTCTCCACACATTCTCTATTGAGGACAGGTCAGGACTGCAGGCAGGCCAGTCCAGTACCCTTACCCTCTTCTTTCACAGCCATGCTTTTGTAATGTGTGCAACATGTGGTTTTGCATTGTCTTGTTGAAAAATGCGTGGACGTCCATGGAAAAGATGCCGTCTTAAAGGCGGTGTGTGTTGCTCTAAGATCTCAATGTACTTTTCTGCATTAATGTTGCCATCACAAAAAAATGTAAATTACCTTTGCTAAGGGTTCTGAAACAACCCCATACCAGGACAGAGCCTGGCTTTTGGATTTGTTGCTGATAACATTCTGGATGGTCCTTTTCATCTTTAGTCCGGAGCACACGCCATCCATATTTTCCAAAAAAGACCTGGAATACTGATTCATCTGACCACAATACACGTTTCCACTGTGTGGTGATCCATCCTAGATGCCTCTAAACCCAGATAAGTTGACACTGTTTCTGGACATGAGGTTTCTTGTTTTTGTACAGTAAAGTTTCAAGTGGCATTCGCGCATGTTACCCTGTATTGTAGTGTATGCTAAAGGTTTGGCAAAGTAACCCCTTGGCCATGTGGTGTACAGTGCCATTTGAGGGCCCTTGGCCTTTATGCACTGAAATTCCTTCCGATTCATTGAATCATGTAATGATATTATGCACTGTAGAGGGAGAAATATGCAAATCCCTTCCAATGTTTCTTTGAGGTAGATTGTTTTTAAACATTTCAATAATTTTCTTACACATTTGTTGATAAACTGGAGATCCCCTGGCCATCTTTGCTCATAAAAGACTCGGCCTTTCCTGGACGCTGCTTTTGTACCAAATCATGATTATAATCACCTGTTGACATCATCTGTTTGAAATCACATCATCATTTAGTTTTTTTAAATTCGTCTCAACTGTTTTAGGAATGTGTTACAGGCCTGAAATGCAGGAATGGATGTTTATTTACATTTACATTTACATTTACAGCATTTAGCAGACGCCCTTATCCAGAGCGACTTACAATTGATACAGTCTTACAATCCAAGCAATTGTGGGTTAAGGGTCTTGCTCAAGGACCCAACAGTGGCAACTTGGCAGAGGTGGGATTTGAACCCTGGACCTTCTGGTCCATAGTCCAGTACCTTAACCGCTAGGCTACCACAGTCCCAACAAATGACATTACCAAATGACAATGAAGTTGACCAGACAAATGACATAAAATATCTCAAGTTCATATTGTCTGCAGTGAAATAAAAGTCAGTGTAAGAAAACACATTGTAGTGTTTATTTTTTCACATTGTAGTGTTTATTTTATGCATATTCCATACTGTCCCAAATTTGTCTGATTTGGGGTTATATATTCTCTATTTTATTATATTATAATATATAAATATTATACTTTATTATATATTTCATTTTCTCTAAAATGTTAGTCTGCCTGTCATTTTAATTATTACATTTTTGAATATCTTCTCTCTGTTAATATTTATTTAGTTTCTCTATATTTAAATTATTGCTATGAACTTATTAATTAGATAACTTATTTATTCTTACATATATCATATAAGCTGCCCAATGAGGATGGGTCCCTTTTTGAGTCTTGGTCCTCACAGGGTTTCCTCCTTATAACATTTTAGGGAGTTTTTTTCTTTCCATTGTCACCCTAGGCTTACTTAATTTGGGATTGGTCTTTTAATTTAGAAGATAATCTAAATTTGTACAGCATCTTTGTGGCAATGCTCCATTGTAAAAACCACTATCGAAATAATTATTGACTTGATGTTGTTGACTTAGACAAGTTGATCAGTGAAGACAGTTTGGTAGTAGTAATTGGGGTAAATATTCTAGTCTTGATTTACAGTTAATTACAGAGGTCCACCTTAATGCTCATCAGAAACCCAGCTATTCAGCAACCGTCCAGATGCAGCACTAAGTTATATATTATGTTATCTTATCATTAAAGAAATCTTTACTGTTGCATTCAGGCCAACTGATGTTTCTTGTCAAGTCTGGAGACTGTATTAAAAATAAACCGTCACAGTCTCAGAAGTGTGAGTTCTGGGTGATGCATGGTTACTATCAGGCAGTTGGTTTAATATGTTTGTCTGCTGCCTGACTCCGACTTTGGATAGTTAGCCTAGGCCTGGGCGTTATAACGATAGGTATCGAGATAGACACATCATCAATAGGAATAAGAACATTTTTAATACGCCAAGTTTGAGTGTATGAAGAAACTCCGAGTGCACCCGCACTGGTTCATAAGCGGCCTATCATATCCCTTGACAATGAAGGGTACTCTTAGTGACACGCAAACAACCAATCATTTAACATCGATATGAAAACAACAAAAACAGCACAGTGAGAGAAAATGATAGTGTGCTATATTGCGACGGATATGTTCAATTTAGCGTGGTCGACAAGTCCGGATCAAGAAGCTTCTCAGCGTGTTTGACAGCCGCAATGTTCTCCCGGGCTGCTTTTCAAAGACTGTGACTGACTTTATTCAGAGTGCATGGAATCCGTAGAAAAAGAGCCGTTATCAGTCTCCTACTTCCTAGTCCATCCACTACCTCCGACATCTGGTTTAATCACACACGTAAGCTGCAATATGAAGTGAAATCAAGCCACATCTCAGTACTGGAGTTATTTTCATAACTAGTTAGTTTAGTTATGTTTTTTTTTTTTTTTAGTAGAGCTTATTACATTTTGATGTTAGGTCATGCTACCTCAGAGTTGAATTTGATTTTGTAATCTTGCATTACATATTGATAAATGCCTTGATAAGGTAGTTAAGTTAAAAAATAAGGTGTGTTAAATAGTGTTTAATTTCAGCCTTTTTTTTCGACTCGTCATTAAAAATAGGTAATTCCAAATTCTCAAGAATTATTTGATATCGCCTGGAATAAAAAAAAAAAGATCATGATCAAGTTTTCATCACATTATTTGTTCAGAATCACAATAATTGTAGGATTTTGTATATTCAATCTACATAAACTCTTTTTTTTTTTTGGCTAATTCATTAACATTTGTTAAATGAAACATGTATTGAAAGAAAGCTTGGTTTTAAATTACTATGCACTGCTCATTTTTGCTTCCCTTTACAAACTTAAAAGGTTTAAATGTCCATTACCGATTACAATTTCTGTTATTCTTGAGTTCTGTGAATAAATGTGTGGAGGGTGTCATTTGTCATTATCTGATGGCAATGGCATTATCTGTATCGAAGTGTTGTAGAATCAAAAAGGACCATCATAAACATAGTTTAAAAAAAACGATCCGTCAACCAATCACTGCAGAACCTAGTGTTTTTGCAAAGTGAGTGACATACTCGATAATGTCAGCCCGCACATCACAAAGTAACATTTAATGTATTATTGTAGATGATACAAATCGCACACCCCTAATTCAAACCCATCCTAAATGAATAGATTTTTTTTTTCATCCTCAGACAACTTTTGTTCCTGGATACTTCCTTTACCCAGAGGACATCCATCTATCAGCTGCTCACACTGATTGTGGAAAAAAGATGAACACACCACAAGATCGCCATGAAAAAAAGGAAAAAGAATGTGGTGTTCATATGGTCTGATTATTTGTTGTATCTTAATTCTTATTAGTTATTTCAATAATAACATATTTACATTATTGATAGCAACATGAGAAAATGCATTCTTGCTTTTTTTTTTTTCTTTCAACAGAACGAGGATGATGTTGAAGAATATGAATATGAGGAGGAGGAAAGTCATTGTGGCTACATGGACCAGGCAAACTATCTCCGCAATTTACAGCCTGATAGTGGGAGTTCCATATTTCTCTGTAGTGATACAGAAAATTCTGGGGGGTGTCATTTAAAAGACACTTCCACTGAAGCAGAAGAGACTGTGGTAGATTCTCAGGTACAACATGATGGTGTCTGTGATCAAATCCAAATGCCTTGGCCTGTCTCAGTGAGGGAAGACCTAAGCCCTCTTAAACCAGAAAAATTGGTAAAACAATTTGACCAAAAAACAGAACAGGATGAATGTTTTAGGAATGTCAACCTGATGTCAGTGACACTGAAGTCTATGCAGCCAGAGGAAGAGAAGATGGATGATAAAACTGAAACAAAAAGACCTCTTGATTCAATCTCTGCATTAGAGCCCCAGACAAGAAATCCCCTTTTCACAGTACTGCACACAACATGCGAACAAAGAAACTTGCAGACAGCATTACGATATAGACAAGATGACCAAAATGACTTTCCTGACATGTGTGTTTGTGATCCCACTCTTGCAGGTTATACAGTAAAACGCATGAGTACTGTAGACAAAGACAATAACTTGCAACAGGAGCTTTACAGCTTAGACTACATGACCCATTGAAGTTTTTATATATAATGTACAGTGTGGCAAAAAAGCATTTAGTCAGCCACTGATTGTGCAGGTTCTTCGACTTAGAAAGATGAGAGAGGTCTGTAATTTCCATCATAGGTACACTTCAACTATGAGAGACAAAATGACAAAAAAATTCCAGGAAATCACATAGTGGAATTTTAAAGAATGTAATTGTACATTATGGTGGAAAATAAGTATTTGGTCAATAAATTCCGTAAAACTCAATACTTTGTAACATAACCTTTGTTGCCAATGCCAGAGGTCAAACGTTTCCTGTAAGTCTTCACCAGGTTTGCACACACTGTAGCTGGTATTTTGGCCCATTCCTCCATGCAGGTCTCCTCTAGAGCAGTGATGTTTTGGGGAAACACGGACTTTCAACTCCCTCCACAAATTTTCAATGAGGTCTAGAGACTGACTAGGCCAGGACCTTGAAATGCTTTTTACGGAACACATGTGCCTGAGCAATGTGTTTGGGATCACTGTCATACTGGAAGACCCAGCCGTGCTCCATCTTCAATGCTCTCACTGATGGAAGGAGGTTTTGGCTTAAAATCTCATGATACATTGCCCCATTCATTCTTCCCTTAACACGGATCAGTCGTCCTGTCCCCTCTGCAGAAAAACAGCCCTAAAGCATGAGGTTTTCACCCCCATGCTTCACAGTAGGTATGGCCTGCACAGTAGGTATGGGTGTTCTTGGATGGCAACTCAGCATCTTCTTCCCTCCAAACACGGACATGTACTTACTGCTTCAGCGGTGACACGTCTGGCACTGCAGGAATCGATTCCCTCTCGGCGGCGTAGTAAACGTCACTCATGGTAGCTTTGTTACTTTGGTCCCACCTCTACAGGTCATCATAGTCCCTCTGTGTAGTTCTGGGATTTTTGCTCACTGTTCTCATGATCATTTTGACCCCACAGGATGAGATCTTGCGTGGAGCCCCAGATCGAGGGAGATTATCAGTGGTCTTGTATTTCTTACAATTGCTCCCACAGTTGATTTATTCACACCAGCCTTCTTGCCTATTGTAGATTCACTCTTCCCAGCCTGCTGCAGGTCTACAATTTTCTTCCTGGTGTCCTTCGACAGCTCTTTGTTTTTGGCCATGGTTGAGTTTAGAGTCTGACTGTTTGAGGCTGTGGACAGGTGTCTTTTATACAGATAACGAGGTCAAACAGGTACCATTAATACAGGTAACGAGTGGAGGACAGAAGAGCTTCTTAACCCTAGAACACTAACGTTTACCCGGTATAAAATTCCAGATAAAATACAGTTTTCATCAATTTATTTTAAAAGTACAACACTGTATGACAAGTTTTGGAACCCTTTTTTAATTTTATAACATGCAACATCACATAAAATAAAACAAGGTACCATGGATGACCCTATGGAAAAGCAGAAAAAATATTGGAAAATCTGGTAATCCTTAACATGTAATGTCCTAAGAAAAAAAATAATGCTTCTGGGAACTTGGTCTTTGGTCCACCCATTCCTGGGACATGTGAGCCCTGTCTGGTAAAGGCACAGTCTTCCTGCATCACTGATAACTGTGGGAGAGAGAGACAAAAAATGGCATTTTTTGAGAAGGGGAAAAATTACCAAATTCTTTTGATTATATGAATTTTTTTGGAAATTACCATTAAGTGATATTTATTCATTGCCATTATACTAATTAATTATTATATGCAAATTCTGGGACAACTCTAACTTACCTTATGCTTTACATGCAGTCAGTACAGGCAGGGTAGTAATGGTGAGGGCACACTGGTCGACGGCAGACATGACACCTGTGTCGGGTCTTCCTGTCCGAGCCTGTGGGACAGTCAGCACACCTCACTAAGGGACCTCCGCTTTCTGCTGCCACTGGTCCAACCTCGCTAGCAGTAGTGCCAGGATTAGGGATGTTGCACACACACTGCAGATGAGGATTCTGAGCTGACGGGACAGACTTGAAGAGGGAGCCTCTGCTCTGCCCATGGCTTGATGAGTGCCATTGCCAAAGCCTGCATATACTGCCTCCTCTTCATTGGTGTGTCACCTCTCTTCAAGGCATTCTCCTTGTGAATGATCCATGAGTTTATCACACCAGCGTTAATCATGCCATATAGCACACACAGTGGCCACCTCCTTGGTTTTTCTTGCACAGCTGTAGTGAGCACACATCTGGTCGAACGTATCAACACCTCCCTTTGTTTGGTTGTAAAATTCAATCACTTCAGGCTTGTGAGTGGATCCAATACTTGGTTGTGTGTGCATGGATGACAAGAGTAGGACAAGCTTCTTTTTTGAAGCTGTGTCAGGGAGGAAGGACACCAAAGTTAGTTCTTTGGTGAAAAGAAAAGCACTGGAGCCTGGCGTGCGATTTCCTTTATCTTTCATCACATGTGGGATCTCTTTTTTGTTTGCTTTCACCGTCCCAACAATGGTCATGCCACAGTTCTCTAGCAGGTCGATCGCCAGTGGCACAGAGGTGAACCAATGATCAGTGGTCACATTCCTGTTTGTCTGGTGATATTGCTTGGTCAGCTCCTTGGTGACATAATGGAATAGACTTTGACCACCCTGTGGTTGTGTCACCTGCTTCCCCAGGTATGGTATCCCTGCCAAGAGGTATTTGCTGTGGACATCATTGGCAAGGACAAGCTTGATTCCATATTTGGCAGGTTTGTTGGGGATGTACATTCTAAATGGACACCTCCCTCTGAATGCCAGCAGCTGTTCATCCACAGTTATGTTTTCCCCAGGCACATACAACTTTTTACAGTTGTTGATAAATATGTCCCATATTTTTCTAATGGGAGCAAATTTGTCCATGGACTTTCTTTCCTGCCTTGTGTCAGGGTCATCAAATCGCAGACAGGCAAGGAGGAATGAAAAGCGACCTTCAGACATAGTAGCATGGTATACAGGTGCCCCAATACTAGGGTTCCACATCTCTTTAGTTGACAGATGGTTGTCCTTCTGACAGCCACTAAATATAAAAATCCCCAACAATGCACGTACCTCTGCTGCTGTTGTTCTCTGATTTGTAGCTGTTCTCTTCAAATATTTTGCAGCAACAGCATCAATACGGATGTTTGTCCATGTCACGATTTCGTCAATGATTTGGTCCTCAACAAATAATGTGAAGCTCTTCTCAGGGGTGTCAGCATTTGATGCTTCGGGTGTTGGACCTGGTGTAAAAGCAGGCATAATGTTCCGTGCCGCTGTCCTGGTTGTAGCTGATGTCTGAGGCCGACAACTCCACTGGAAACCAGAGGTACTCCTGTAGGAGCTGTTTTCAAATCTCACAACAGGTGACATGCCATCATCCTTTTTCTCATGACGTCGTCTTCTTCCTCTGCGACCAGCATGAGGTGTGGCAGGGACAGGTTGAGGTGCGGCAAGGATAGCTTGAGGTGTGGCAGGGAAAGTAGGATGGGCAGTAGAGGTAGAGGCAATAGGTCCTGGGGTGGCCATTTGTCTGGTGGTAGGGCCACAATCACAATCACAGTGTCGTATTTTTGTTTTCTTATTACTTGAAGTGCTAGGCTCAGTGCCATCACTATCATCCTCATCATTATCACTTGATTCTGGTATGTAGTCTTTATCACTGTCACTGTCATACATAACTTCTGCTTCCACATGATCAACATCTTCATCACTGCTTTCCCTGAACAGAAGCTCTTGTATTTCCTTCTCAGTCAGGTATTTCACTGATTTTCTGGACATTTTTCCCTCTCTCTGAGTGCTACACCTTCACTTGTAGCTAGCTAAGACGTTGTTACAGGTATGTGAGAGCCAGAAATCTTGCTTGTTTGTGGGTGACCAAATACTTATTTTCCACCATGATTTACAATTAAATTCTTTCTAAAAATTCTACAATGTGATTTCCTGGATTTATTTTTCTCATTTTGTCTCTCATAGTTGAAGTGTACCTATGATGAAAATTACAGACCTCTCTCATCTTTTTAAGTCGGAGAACTTGCACAATCAGTGACTGACTAAATACTTTTTTGCCCACTGTATATTATACCCCAGTTACTTCCGACCCCGCAATGTGATTGGCTGGGAGACTTTCTAACTGTGACATTATTGCCCGATAACTGCACTCTGACCGACGCTCTGAGTATTACTCCGTAGCATACACGTACCCTAGTAACTATGCCCACGCTCGCCCTAAAAAGCAGCCAAATTATAATTACACAAGTAAAACTGCCAAAATGAAAGCTACAATTAGTTTATAAAATCTACTGATTTTATAAAAGAATTAAAAAAAAAAATCTAAATTTGGAAGATGAAGCTATTAATGACCAACCTGAGCCAAATGTTTGTCACCTTAAGGATTTGGAAGCACTGGAAAAGTGAAATTAAGTCAGTACTTTAAATCAAGCATCCTGGGCTCTTAATGGATTCACAGCTCAACTGAAGAGCAACGACACTAAAGATCAGTTTTACTACCATCAACAAAAATGAACTGAATCAGCTTAACTCACAGATGTCATTTGTTGTTGTTGTATGTTATCTGTTAAGTCCAGCTCTTAACCTAGAGAAGCTGTGGATCATCTACAACTCTTACTTTAACAATTCTGACTGATAAGATTAACATTAATAGCTTCATCTTCCAAATTTATAATCACTACTCAAATGGGATCCTAGACCTTCATTATAAAACCGGGATCTTACTCCGATTTCCTTCAGTTGGTACAATAGTGTGTCTTCGTAACAGCCTGCCTTATAAACCTGACCAATTTTATTTGTTGAATGTAAATAAACTTTTTCCTTAATAAATTAAAACATACCAATCGATATATTTGTGTTTATTGTCTGTATAATAAAGTTATTCTGTTCCTCGGCTGTTATGACTGAAATGCTTAAGCACGGGGTGCGTGATAGAATGGAACTATTTTACAGTGTGGACGGTTGATAAACAAATAGTTTTACTGTTCTCTTTATCTTCAAATCTAACAATAAATGTTGATAACAGAACTGTGGTATAAGGGCTGCGGCCTTGTGCCTACGACCGCAGCACACCCGTGCCAATATCTCATGTCATATCTCCCTCTTTTGTATTACTGCTTAACTATACTACAAAAAAAGTATTTGAAATGAAAGTCCCTGCCAAAATATAGTATGTTTGTAAATATTTCTTCTGCAGACAAACCTGTTGATGCCACGTGGGGTCAGGCTACAAAATATGTTGTCACAAAAGCCAGTTTTAAGTGATTTCAATATTTTTACATTAAGCATATGATAAAGGTTTGCTTATTGTAAATCACCTCATTTAGTTGTGTGTTATTCACTAGGTGTCTCCACTGAATTACTGCAGCAAAATGTTTTTTTCTTCATTAAAACAAACTCAGGACTGAAAGGGCTAAGATCATCTAAGCTGGGAGAGAGTCTTTAATGTTGGTATTTGTGCTGTGATGCTTTTGGGAAATCTACCTCTGATTAGTTTGTATGTACTTGTCTTTATCAAAGAATAATCAAAGTGGCTGAATGAATGTGTATCATTTGGAATAATTGTGTACAAAACTACAAAACATGTTGTTCTAGCTTCCCTTGTATATTTGTTAAACTGTTTTGCATTGTGTGACTGCAATAAATGAGTACCAGATCAATTTTCCAATGTTTTGGGCCCAAATGGGAATTGCATCCATGCACTTATTTTTTCCTTGCCATCTCTCGCCAGCTGAGGCCAAATTTGATGCTGGCAATCGTGAGCTCCTGCCATGAAGCTGACTGACACACGAGTGTTTGTGTCCAACTGTAAAACTCTGCAGCAGCCTCCCACTGGCCTTCTCAGACTGCTTCTCGGCCCGGGCTGCCCGTGGTTGCACATTGCGGTTGATTTTGCCTGTTTGCACTGGCCAAGCTAAACTTTTTAAGAAAGGTTTTTAAGATTCACAGGATTTCTGACAATATTATCTCACAGCTTATCTCACAGGTCAGGCATGCGTTCTGCCACACTCTGAGCCTCCGTGAGCTCGTCATCTGGCTTTCACACCCAGACCAACAGCCAGGTTGAATGCTTCAACCAGGAGCTTGGAGCCTACTTGCACTGTATGACAGCTGAAAAACCCCCTAAGTGAAGTCAGTTTCCCACTCCTCTGTCTTCCCCTTTTTCTTGGCTATGTGTATTTCTGGAGTGCCCTGGCTTCTCTCTTGCAGGTCCTAACAAGTTGCACCTGTTGCTTGTTGCAATTTCCATCAGAACAGCTATTTAAGCAACTGGAGAGAGAACCCAGGCGTAGGGCTATTAACTCTCCATGTGAAATTAAGGCAAGTGTTCTCAATGTTTTTTTATAACTCGCGCTTACCTCCATGTTGTGCTTAGCTTGCTCAGACTCAGAAATGTATTAAGGCATTGATCTTAGCTTTCTCATTCTCAGCCTCGAGCAGTCCTGACACTAGGGCTCACTAGACCCACTAGAGACACTAGAACTCTCTGTGCTCCAGACATGGATGACTGTGTATTCTCAATGCTCCAGACGTGGACGCCTGTGTATCCTCCATGCTCCAGATGCGGATGCCTGGGTATTCTTCCTGCTCCAGACGTGGATGCCCGTGTACCTTTCATTCTCCAGACGTGTACACCTGTGTATGTTCCGTGCTCCAGACGTGGATACCTGTGGACTGTTTGTGCCTCTGATGCAGATGCCAGGGAACTCTTCTGACTGCTGCTGACACGGACACCGGTGACCTCCCTCGCACTTGCTCACCGTTCTCATGATCATTTTGATCTGCTGCAAGTCTACAATTTTCTTCCTGGTGTCTTTCGACAGCTCTTTGGTCTTGACCATGGTTGAGTTTGGAGTCTGACTGTTTGAGGCTGTGGACAGGTGTCTTTTATACAGATAACGAGGTCAAACAGGTGCCATTAATACAGGTAACGAGTGGAGGACAGAAGAGCTTCTTAAAGAAGTTGTTACAAGTCTGTGAGAGCCAGAAATTTTGCTTGTTTGTGGGTGACCAAATATTTATTTTCCACCATGATTTACAATTAAAATCTTTTATAAATCTACAATTTGATTTCCTGGATTTTTTTGTCATTTTGTCTCTCATAGTTGAAGTGTAGCTATGATGAAAATTACAGACCTCTCTCATCTTTCTAAGTAGGCGAACTTGCACAATCAGTGGCTGACTAAATACTTTTTTGCCCCACTGTAGTTTAGCCGGGACAAATGTCCATGGCTTTTACATTCATATGTTACGTGCTACCTGTTGCACTTTCGTCCGCCTCTGGTGGGCCAATCGCGGCACTTCATTTCCATTTCATTCCATTTGCCCCTTTCATTTCTCGCTAACCGGTGCGCAGCACTTGTCCATTTCGTACCAATCTGAAGTTGCCGCTTCTATTTTCCATTTTCCATTTTTCACATTATATGCATCTCACGTCCATAAAGAAAGAAGACCCAGGAAAAAATGTACTGTGAATTTTCATAGTAAAACTGATTTGCTTGACAGTTTTAATGTGAACTTTCAGTTTGACCATGAAGTTCACAGTTCTAATATGAATTTTTGATGGTAATTTGGCCACTTCATGGCTCCACTGTGAAATTTCATAGTACAACTGTGAACTTTGCATGAAGTCCGCTGTACAACACGATAAGCCAAAATACAGCGTGCTGCATAATAAATGCATCTTATTATAAGGCTTATTAGGGCTGTGAGTCAGCGCGCACAAAGTGAAAGAAAAAGCCATGTACAGTGAATTGCAAAAGTATTCTGCCCCCTTGAACTTTTCAACCTTTTGCCAATTTCAGGCTTCAAACTAAGATATGAAATTGTACTTTTTTGTGAAGAATCAACAAACAAGTGGGACACAAGAGTGAAAAGTGGAACGAAATTTATTCGATATTTTAAAACGTTTTTTTAGAATAAAAAACTGAAAAGTGGGGCGTGCAAATTATCGGCCCCCTACTTTCAGTGCCAGCAAAACTCACCTCCAGAAGGTTCAGTGAGGATCTTGAATGATCAAGTTGGACCTAAAGACGGATGATGATAAACAGAATCCAGCTATGGAATCAAAGTTCTCCGTAAGAGGAGCACATGTCTGTGATAGTCTCGGAGTTCTGTTAAAGCACAGAGAGCATCATAAGACCAAGGAAACCACACCAGGCAGGTCCGAAGATACTGTTGTGGAGAAGTAGGAGTTTAAGCCGGATTATTGGCTTAACAAAAAGATTTCCCAACACTGTTAAACATCTCAAGGAAGCACGGTGCAAGCGATCATATTGAAATGGAAGGAGCTATCAGACCACTGCAAATATACCAAAGAGACCTGGGCGTTCCCATCTAAACTTTCAGCTCAAAAAAGGAGAAGACTGATCAGAGATGCAACCAAGAGGCATGAACATGTGGATGTAACTGCAGACATTACAGCATCCGTGTTTGGGCCGCTTTCTTCAGCAGGGGGAAGGGAAGATGGTTTTAAAATTGATGGAAGATTGATGGAGCCAAAACAGGACCATTCTCTAAGGAAAACCTGTTGGAGTCTGCAAAAGACCTGAGAATGGGACGGAGATTTATCTTCCAACAAGGCAATGATCCAAAAACATATAAAGCAAAAATCTACAATGGAGAGTTCACAAATAAACGTATACAGGTGTTAGAATGGACAAAGTAAAAGTCCCAGACTGAATCCAATCGAGAATCTGTGGAAAAGAGCTGAAAACGGCTGTTCACAAAACGCTCTCCATCCAACCTCATGAGCTAAGCTGTTTGCAAGGAAGAATGGGCAAAGATTTCAGTCTCTCGATGTGCAAAATGATAGAGACATAACCCCAAAAAGCGACTTGCAAGCTGTCATCACAGCAAAAGGTGGCGCTACAAAGTCATTAATCAAGGGGGGAATACTTTGCACACCCACTTTTAAGTTTAAAATATCAAATAAAAGTTTCATTCAACTCACGATGTGTCACGATTTGTTGTTGATTCTTCACAAAAAAATTACAATTTCATATCTTTATGTTTGAAGCCTGAAATGTGGCAAAAGGTTCAAGGGGGCCGAATATTTTTGCAAGGCACTGTATAAGCACAGAGTCCGCTGTGCAGCATGAGAAGCCAGAACACAGGGCGCTGCATAATCAATGCATTTATTATAAGCCGTATGAGGGCAGTGTGTCAGCGCAAACAAAATAAAACCAAAGAAAGGCACAGAAGTACGTTATTACCCGATCACATATGTACAACAATGAAGTGCGCTGTGCTGTGTGAGCGCGTATGTGATGACGAAAGCGTGCCGGAGCGCGATTCGCAGTCACACTGCAAAAGTACCGTGCTGGAGTCCAGCCAATCCCAGCGCGATTGGGAGCACTCACATTAGCCAAAGGAACCGCGCTCAAGTACCTAACGCGCCCGGGCGCGGTTCGAATTGCCTAATGTGAGTATTTATCCAAGCACTAAATGTTCTGCTCCAATGAGGAGCCAACATTTAGCTTGTACTAACTGTAAAGATTTATTTAGGGTTTGATAGCAATGTACTATCTTTATCCAATTAACAAAAACGTTATTGGACTGGAACATATCACTCCGCCGAATAAAGAGCTTTAAGGCAGCTTAAGATGAAAACACGTCAACGAGCAGTTGATAACAGAAATGCAATACCCTTTAGAACAGTCAGATATTAACTTACAATTTCTTTAAAGAGTCTCACATTCATGCATATAAACATATTGTGATTGTAGTAATAATTTCAGTTCTGAATGTCCGTGCTTCAAAACAAAAAAAAATCCATTCGGATTGACTCAAAAAAATTTTTTTTAATGATATTTGGGTACCCAAAAAAAACAACAACAATATGTTCAAGAAGGTGTACTTAAATGATCCGTGTTAACCAATTGCAGATCTCGCTCTCTCTCCAACGTCCTGTCGGATCCAGGATGCGTCCACCCGTCACAGTCTGAGCAAGCCACCAGTTCAGGTGCCATCTAGTTCAACTGCCGCAACTTTCTTAAAGGGCCAGTGCTTAGTTAGCAGAGGCTTAAAGATGCAGCTGGTTACAAGGTACACAGGACAGGGTTGCCAGTAACATGTACTGGTCCAGTGCTTCCTGATTTGTGCATAATATGCAAGAAAACAGACAAGGACATCACTGTTGCAGGCAAGCGCCAGAAGGATCATCTGTCACAAGCAGAAAATAATTTAACTAAAAAATTACTACAAATGACAGATCTTCTGCACCAAGTTATGTATGTGTGTATATTACTGTTTTCCTATCATGGTACACTGGTACACATGGTACACAATTTTCATCAT
Organism: Ancistrus triradiatus; assembly: GCA_025084515.1. Classification (NCBI taxonomy): domain Eukaryota; kingdom Metazoa; phylum Chordata; class Actinopteri; order Siluriformes; family Loricariidae; genus Ancistrus; species Ancistrus triradiatus. The sequence continues at coordinate 25,149 of JAJAGP010005194.1, forward strand.
AGGTACACTTCAACTATGAGAGACAAAATGAGAAAAAAATCCAGGTAATCACATTGTAGGATTTTTAAAGAATTGAATTGTAAATCATGGTGGAAAATATGTTTTTGGTCACCCACAAACAAGCAAGAATTATGGCTCTCACAGACCTGTAACTTTATCTTTAAGAAGCTCTTCTGTCCTTCATGCGTTACTTGTATTAACGGCACCTGTTAGTTATCTGTATAAAAGACACCTGTCAACAGCCTCAAACAGTCAGACTCCAAATTCAACCATGGCCAAGACCAAAGAGCTGTCAAAGGAAGCCAGGACGAAAATTGTAGACCTGCACCAGACTGGGAAGAGTGTATTTACAATAGGCAATAGAAAATTCTAAAGGGTTCACAAACTTTCAAGCACCACTGTACAGTATATTAGGTCAAGTCAAGTCAAATGTATTTTTTACAACACAGCATTGTCTCAAAGCAGCTTTACTCTGGCTCAAAGCCCTAGTTGAGCAAGCCTGAGGCGACAGTGGCAAAGGAAAAACTCCCCAAACCTTACATGGAAGAAACCTTGGGAGGATCAAGACCCAAATAGGGACCCATCCTCCTTGGGCAGCCTGGATGTTAAATACAAGAATTAAAGAATATATGTAAAGAAAATGCCCTATGTAAAATTAGAATAGAATAATATATAGGCTAAGATGAAATGAGGTAAAAAGTAGAGAGTGAAATCTATATCATATATAGTTAGAATTTAGTGAGTTGGGACAGTTAGTCCAAATAAAAAGTTACTGTAGGTTTTTGTGTCCTGGAAGATATTACCCTCTGATGGGTACTGAATAACATTATGAGGACTGGAATAGAGAGAGTCACCACAGGATTACAGCACGTTTGGCAGATGAGTAGGAAAGGCATTGTTGTCAACTGCAGCACTGGATCTAAGGGCTTCATCTTCAGGTTGATGGAGGCAGTGAGGAGAGGCAGTGTTGTCCTTGCAGCAGTGGAGCCGTGGGCTACATCCCCCGCGCCATCTCGGAAATAGAGAAACACAAAAATGTGTTAAAAGCATGATATTAAATAAACATTCATAGTAAAACGTCAACGATGCGGATTACATCATGATCCCCCCACCCCTGAGTTATTAAATTTAAAAGAGAGACCTTCCTTGTATTTTTAGACTATTCAAAGGCCTGAGTAAATAAGCGTGTTTTTAATCTGGACTTGAAGATCAAGAGCGAGGCGAGTTTGTATCACGAACCGTGGCAGGGAGGCTATTGCAAAGGTGACGGCTCACATATGAGAATGCTCTTCCCCCTGCAGTGACTTTCTTAATCCTTGGGACTACAAGTAACTAAGTAAGCGTGATGGGTTATCATGCTGAACTAAGTAAGCGTGATGGGTTATCATGCTGAATAAGTTCACTCAAATACTGCGGAGCCAGGCAATGTAGCGCTTTATAAGATAAGATTTTATAATCAGTATGAAATTTAATTGGCAGACAGTGCAAAGACAATAGAACGGGACTAATATGATCAAACTTCCTGGTTCTGGTAAGCACTCGTGCTGCTGCATTTTGGACCTACTGTAGCTTATTAAAGGATATACAGGTAGTCCTCGGGTTACGACGGTCTCGAGTTACGACGTTTCGTAGTTACGACGCATCTCCCATTTACTGCATAAAGCCTTGTTTCGACTAAAGTGGTTTTGCGTCGTAAACGTCATAACGCGAACTTCGTGTTTGGTGTGCACGGCGGAAGAATACAAGGTTACGCGGCTTGTTTTTTGATAATTACTGTCACGTTCGCTCTCGCACCACGCCCACCTTCGTGGACTTTCTCCCACGGCTCACTCGTGCACCTGCGCACCACGCCGCCCTTCCATCACTTTCCACCTCGTTCTACCACTTTCTCTCTCCTCCTCTGTCTCATCACACACACACACACCTGCCTCTCGTTTTCTGGCACCTTCTCCTCCCTATACAGTATATACCGGGCACCTCCACATCCTCGTTGCTCTGTCTCGTGGTCCCTACCGCGTCACAAGCCCCACGCTATCACGTCCTCTTTCTGTCCTTTCCGATCGCATCTGTTTTCCTTATCCAAATCTCTCATATCGCACACCTACCTCTCCTCTTCGTTCTGTAATCCGCTTGTCTACCACCCGATTAGTATTCCGTTTCCATTCAGCACTTCGTTGATGTGCCGTTATCCTGTCGGTTACTAGTTTCAGTTTCTTTAATAAACGCTGTCTGTGTTCAGTTCACTCTCCCTGCGTGTGCTTCCTGAAACTTATAGCCAGCGTGACAATTACTGTGTTAGGATAGGTGTTAGGATAGGATAAGTGCTTACAGTATGTTATTTACGTACAGTATGTATGTGTATTCCGACTTACACCAAAAATCGGTTTACGACACGACGTAGGAACGGATCTGCGTCGTTACCCGAGGACTACCTGTACCAGAGTAACCAGAAAAAAGGGCATTACAATAATCTTACCTTGACATTATAAATGCATGGATCAGTTTTTCAGCATCATTAACAGAAAGTATATTTCTTATTTTTGAGATATTACACAGTTGGAAAAAGCAACTCAAAAGAGAGGTCTGAATCCATTGTGACACCCAAATTTTTTTACTAGTGAGCAGGGGGTGATAGAGAAAGCATTAATATTTAACACTAGATTAGTCAACTTCTGCTTTGCAGTCTTCGGACCAGCAAGTAATACTTCAGTTTTATCTGAAATCAGTAGAAAGTTACAAGACATCCAGCCTTTTATGTCGTTAATACAATCCTCAATCTTACTAAGTGTGTTGTTTTTGTTTGGTTTGGCTGATATATACAACTGTGTGTTGTCTGCATAACAGTGAAAATTAATTCCATGTTTATCAATAATATTCCGTAATGGTAGAATGTAAAGAGTAAGTAATAGAGGTCCCAACACTGACCCCTGGGGAATGCCATAATTTTGTTGTATCTGAGCATGAATTACTTACAAGGACAAACTGTGAGCGATCACTCAGATAGGATTTAAACCAGGAGAGAACAAGTCCTTTAATACCTACTATGTTTTGTAGCCTTTACAGTAAAATATTATGATCTACAGTATCAAATGCTGCACTAAGATCTAATATAACAAGGAAATAGACACATCCATTATCAGAGGACATTAACAGATCATTAACTACCCTAACTAATGCGGTTTCTGTACTGTGGTTGGATCTGAATCTTTACTGAAATGTTTCATGAATATTATTTCTGTGTAAATATGTCAGAGGTCCTACTTACCGATGCTAGAGGGCAGCGTTGGACTGGTTTCCCTTGGTAGGATCTCAACACCTGTTATTCTGGCTATATAAGAGCTTGACTAGTCTTAGCAGGTGTTGCACCATTCCAAACCGTACGCCGCCTGTGTCCTGTGATCGTCGCTACAGATCGGAATCGTGATCATTATCCGCCGCGTGTCTTGAGACCTCACCCATCTCTAGCTCTGTTTGAGAGCTCCCGCGCTGCCATTTTATTTTATTATTTTTGTGAGGGAAAGAGGATGGATTGGTCCCGCTAAGGGGTTCAGTTCCCGTAGCGCCGGGAGGCATGAGGTAACATTCATTCAGGGAAGTAGCTTAGCATAGGGTAAGCTTTTGCTCTTTTGTTTTTTCCACCGCCATTGCGCTTGGCTGCTTCCTCCTCTCGCCGCCTGCCGCTATGCGCCGTTCTGCGCTGAGCGTTGGTTCGCAGGTTCACTCTGCTCTGTGCATGAGCCGTGCACGTGTCCGGCTTTGCACCCCCCTTTTTTTTTTGCTTCCCCAGCCTTCCGCTCTCTCTCTCCCTCTGCAGCGTGGTCCTCAGCTTCTGTTTGTAAGAGGGAGATTTGCCGATCTTTCTCTTGCACACAGAAGCTCAGTTTTTCTTTGTTATTTATTTATTTGTATTTCATTAATTATTGTTTTATTTCTTTTAGTTTATTTCAGTTCACTATTTCCACCTGGAGCTAACTGCATTTGGGTCCCAATCCTTACGTTTTATTTTTATACGGTTTGTCATCGTTTTTTTATATGGCGAACCGTAACAGAATGGTGCAACCATCTAAGGGACCCAGCATTAGCTCCTGGACCTCGAGTATGGAGGTCCCCAGTCGCCGCTGCCGACAGATCTCTCTTTGGGGGCCCGGCTAGCTATCTTAGTTTGGGAGTGGCCCACTTCTGGCCACCCGAACCAATAGAGATGCCCAGCCTCTCTCGCAGACGCTGTTGGTGCCTCGCCCGGCCCAAACAGCTACCACCTGCTGCTTGGGACTGGGAACCTGGGTTTGACCTCACCTTGACTCCCATCCATGGGCCATGGGCCAACTCTCCTAATCCCCCTGGGATCTTTAAAATTAGACAAGGTCCCAGGCGGGTGCTGGACTTTGTGGGGGAGTTCAACATTCTTGCCAGCACTTCGGGGTTTAATGACCGGGCCTTGATGGACCTCTTTACAGTTGGGCTAAACAAGGAGTTACAGGACGAGCTATCCCAGCTTGAACCTCTTTCCTCGTGTAGCGTTAAATAGCTGGATCGACACCCTCTTCCCCCACCAAGTCACTACTTTACGACACTTTGGAATGCAAATGCCAACCATCTGGACAGAGTCTACAATTGAGTAATGGCCACAATGGCCACAGCAACGACAGCCTCTTTCTCAAACCAACAAAATTATGAGGTCTGGCTTAATGGCCACATGACCTTATGCATCTCACAATCATAAACTAAGTCAATGTGTTAATCTTAAAAGGGGTCTTAACGTTCCAGACTACAAACTTTCCCAATTCTCTCTAACTGTTGCAAGAATAACGACCTTTTTCCTCACAGACATCTGCCCCCCACAGTTCTCTTATTACACAGGAAGGACCCATGAACACCAGCCCTGGAATTTACGACATAAGGACTTTCCTTTTAAGACATACCTTTTAATAATAGTATTAACTTTTGCTGGGAACAGATCATCTTCGCCTGGACCAGTCAATTAGAAACACATGAGAACTGCTTCATAATAAGTCCAAACACACCCATATGTACTTAGCTATTTCATACAAAGAATTTGATCAGGGATATTTTTCATACTCCTATATATAATCATATACATATGCATGTCACTGATTCCTCATGTATTTTCATATCTATTTGGTTAATGTTTTAGTATAGTGACCATTCTATACGTAATATGGTCCAATTATGCTATACTAATAATTATAGTATATAGTATATAAAAATAATCGCATGTTTTCTCTATATGCATCGATCGCTTGTGTTTAATACTTGTTCACACTTATAAAAGAACAGAAATGTAAGTTGTTATTCAGAATGTACTGTATCCTACATCTGGTATTGATCGTATTATTATTTGTTTAAGGAATAGCAAATGTATGTACTGTAGTTAGAATGACTTAACGATGTCCTAGTTTAGAAATTCAAGATGCCTTTGATCATCTGAACCTTACAACGAAATTCTGCAACTAAATGAATTATGTGATACTTTTAGTCATCCTAGATATGTAGAAATATATTAATCCAAGTTATAACATCTGTAGCCATATAGTGAATGAAAAATTAGAAGACATATCCATGAGGGAGGGATTTCATATGAGTTCAACTTCGTTTGCTAAACCCTTTTGACCCCGCCTCTGATCGCTTGTTACGTCCGGAATACAAAATGGGCGCGGGGCTATGCTAAAAGCGTGTAGTCTTTTGTCTTTTTTGAGCATTTTAGTATTGTCTTTTTAAGTTCTAGAGTCTTTTGTGCTTTTTAAGTTCCAGCCTTTGTTCAGTGTTCTTGTTGCTCATTTTTGTTCAAGTTTCGTCCTTAAGTTGTTGTTCCAGTTTTTGGCGTTTTATTTCGTTAAGTTTTCTGTGTCCAGCCATTCTTAGTCGTTTGGTTATCGGCGGAATAGAAGTCAGTAGTTCACTTTAGGACTGAGAGGAAACGCTGAGAGAACGCCAGAGAACTGACGCGAGGATTGCGAGGATCTGGCAACCCAGACTGATCCGCGGTTGCACACAGGACGCACGCTGTTTCGTAGCTGCTAGCAGCTTATTACATTTGATATATTTTCATTCCCGATCGCATCTGTATGATATATAATCGTATATATAGTAGGTTTTTACAACATCTTAATCATTTTATTCTCGTACCGACGAATTATATTTTTTTGGCGCTAATCGTTATTTAGTAACTTTACACGCTTGTGTTCGCAGTAGTTAGCCATTAGCTAATAACCAGAGTTGCGTCTTTTTTTGCAGTAGTGTGTGTTTTTATAACTTTTTACAGTCTTTTCCCACTTTCTTTCTGAGACTTAGTTTTTTGTGACGTTTTGTGTTGACTTAACTTGTACTAACGCTTTAATCGAGCATTGCATTATACCATCGGCTGCAGCTAAACCAGATCTTCACTGGGCACCCCACAACACCACCCGAAGCTAAGTACCTTTAATTCATTAATTGTACTAACATGGCTTCTGCTGTGCTTGTTCCCTGTGCCGAGTGTGGCATGTTTAGCTATTCTTCCTTCGTCAGTAGTGTAAATTTTACTTGTGATAGGTGTAGGCTTGTAGCCAGTCTGACGGAGAAGATTGTAGTTTTAGAGGCGCGCATCCAGACATTAGAGAAGCTAGCTCAGCTCCTAGCTTAGCAGATCTGGATGCCACAGGTGAAGTTAGAGCCCTGGTGGAGTCCTCGCAGCAGGGCAAGTGGATGACGGTTCGGCGACGTAGTCGTAAGGCTAGTCCACGAGAGCACCACTCTTTACCTGTTCACGTGTCCAACAGGTTTGCCCTCCTCAGTGAAACACCCACTGAGCAGCCTGTTGAAAGAGCTCTGGTCATAGGTGACTATTTTACGACACGTGAAACTTGCTACCCCTTTAGGGACACCAGCAGCTAGAGTTCTCTGTATCCCCGGAGCCAGAGTGCCTGACGTTGTAACGAGTCTTAGTGAACTCGAGAGCCGCAGATTCTCTAGGATAGTTATTCATGTAGGGGCTAATGATATACGCCTTCGTCAGTCAGAGGTTACTAAGGCTAATTTTGTAGAGGTGGTTAGCGTGGTGAAGGCGATGTCCGATGCAGTAGTGTGCTCTGGCCCCATCCCAATGCGGCGAGGTGACCAAGCCTACAGCAGGTTATGGTCGCTGAACTGCTGGCTGTCCAAGTGGTGCTCTGAAAACAACGTGGGCTTTATAGACAACTGGACAGCCTTTGAGGGTAAGCCTGGCCTTTTAGGATGGGACGGTGTCCATCCCACTCGGAAGGGTGCCGCTCTCATCTCCTGCAACATTGCCCATAGTCTTATGGCCCGATTGGTTAGGGGCTGACTATCCAGAGCAGGGGTCAGGCAGCAGACAAACCGGCTTAACCAACTGTCTGCTGGTAGCCATATACCGTCACCCAGAACCCACATTATTGAAACTGTGTCTGTTACCCGCATCTGCCCTAAACGTAAACGCTCTCAAAAGGTCTGTTTTAATAACCTCATTAGTATAAAGAGATAGCTTCCCAGATAGCACAAATAGCTCCCAAAGAAATAACAACATTAGACTAAAGCTAGGATTACTTAACGTTAGATCACTTACAAACAAAGCAGTGATTTTAAATGAAATAATCACTGATAAACGTTTACATGCTCTCTGTCTCACTGAGACTTGGATTAGACCTGATGAATATTTAGCCTTAAATGAAGCCTCACCTCCTGGATGCAGTCATGCTAATCGCCCTCGTCCTAATGGTCGGGGGAGGCATAGCCACAATTTTTGACAAAGAGCTAGGTGTTACAACTAAATCCCATTACAGGGCTAATGAAATACTGATTCTTAATGTGACTGATCCATCATTATGGAAGTCAAAACCACATTTTTTTTCAGCTTATCACTATTTACCGTCCTCCTGGTCCCTATTCAGAATCTTTTTAGGAATTTGCTAAATTTCTTTCTTGCTTAATACTGTCAACAGATAAGGCTTTAATTGTAAGTGAGTTCAATATTCACTTTGACAATGAACAGGATCCACTTAGAATTGCTTTCGAATCCATCTTAGAATCCATGGGTATCACTCAGAATGTGATGGGACCAACCCACCGCTGTAATCATACTTTAGATCTAATATTAACATTTGGTATCAATATAGATAACCTTGATGTTTTCCTGCAAAGTGATTCGATTTCAGATCACTATCTTTTAGTATTTGAGCTATCTGTAATAAATAAAATCCTTCTGCCTCGTTATCACACCAAGCGCACTATCACATCTGCTACTCCAGCTGCGTTTATTAAAAACCTACCAGACTTGAAATTTAATACACCTAAGGAGAGAAATCACCTTGAGTGTGCAAATGACCAATTAGAATGTGTGCTTCGCTCAACCCTGGACACGATTGCTCCTGCTAGGGTGAAACGCATTAGGGAAAAAAGGCTAGCACCATAGTATAATGACCACACCCGTACCTTAAAGCAAATAACACGGCATCTAGAGCGCAAGTGGAGACATAGTAAATTGGAGTGTTTAATAAGAGATGCTTGGAGGGACATCATGGCAGAGTATAAGCATTGCCCTCACCTAAAGAATAAAGCTGCATACTTCTCTTCCAAATCATAGAGGAAGAAAATAAGATAATCCAAGATTTCTCTTTAATACTGTCTCAAAATTAACAAAAAAAACCCCACAGAAAGTGACTCTCCCGTTCTGTGTAATTTTAACAGTAATGATTTCATGACTTTCTTTAATGATAAGATAGAAAACATTAGGCATAAAACTCAATGCTCATCACATCACCAAACTATTCAGCCACCTTAAAGATGCAGCACTAGTGAAGACATCTGTTTAATGAGCTGTAAATCAAGATTAGAATCTTTTACTCCAATTACTAATACTGAACTATCTGCACTGATCAGCTCGTCTAGGCCATCAACATGTTTGTTAGATCCAATTCCTACACATTTACTCAAACAAGTATTACCTAGTGTTATAGAGCCAGTGTTAGTTATTTTAAATTCATCCCTTACCTTTGGTTATGTTCCGAAATCCTTTAAGTCTGCTGTTATCAAACCACTGATTAAAAAAGCCAATCTTGACCCTTGTGTGATATCTAATATATAGACCAATTTCAAATCTACCGTTTCTGTCCAAAATCTTAGAAAAAGCTGTATATCAGCAGCTCTGCAGTTACCTCCAAAGGAATGAAATTTATGAAATGTTTCAGTCTGGCTTCAGGCCCCATCATAGCACTGAAACAGCATTACTTAGGGTACTAAATGACTTGTTAATGTCCTCAGATAAGGGATGTGTTTCTTTTCTTGTTCTGTTAGATTTAAGTGCAGCATTTGACACTATAGATCATGATGTTTTACTAAACAGACTAGAAAATACTGTTGGTATTAAGGAATCAGCACTTTCTTGGTTTAAATCCTACTTAACTGACCAGTTTGTTCATATAAATAATTTAAGGTCTAAGCCCTCAAAAGTGAAGTATGGCGTGCCTCAGGGGTCAGTGCTTGGCCTGCTTTTATTCTCTCTGTACATGCTGCCACTAGGCTCAGTTATTTGTAAACATGGCATTAGTTTCCACTGCTATGCAGATGATACACAGCTGCACTGTCACGCCTGCTGGCCGCCAGGCCAGTGTCACCCGCTTATCACGCGCACCTGTTCCTCGTTTCCCACGTCACGACCGCACAGTATTTAAATTGCACTCACCTCACGCTCAGCGCGGGTTATTGATGGTTCACGTCGGTCGCGTCCCTACTCGCTGCACCTCATCTCGCGTCCCTACGCGCCTCGCCGCCTACCGTGTCTCTACACGCCTCACCGCCTATCACGTCCCTACGCCTATCCAGGTATCGTGCCGTTTAGCTTACTTCCGTGTTTTCTTTAGTTACCACCCGTTTTCCGTCCTGGTATAGTTTAGGTTTACCACCTGTTTTCCTTCCATGCCCGTTTTCCGGCTTCGGCCGTATTTATGTTCCACACCCGTTTTCGGTCCTCTTTTCTTTCCGTTCGCTGTGTCTCCTTTTGTTGGTTGTTTAATAAATAAAATCCCTTTATTTTGAACCTGCGTTCGTCTCCTCTTTCCTCTTTCCTCCCGGCGTTACAGAATAACCCGCCAAAAATGGAGACGGCAGGTACCCCTGATTTTTCGTTTCTCCTGGGCCGTTTCAATGGCGATCCAGCCCAATGTTGGGCTTTTGTTTAAAATTTCATCCGTTTTTTCAGTGTAGTTCCATTTGAAACCGAGTATGCCAGGGTGTCATTGGTGGTTCTTCACCTGACCGGTGAAGCCCTTACCTGGGCGACTCAGAGATGCTGGAGTTCTCTTTTCGCTGCCCACGGGTCGCCCCAGGCAGCAAATTCTCGGGTTTTGAACCTCTTCACCCTGTCCGGCCTGCCCTGGTTGGTCAAGTGCTGTTTCTAACTCCTCTCGTTCCATACCCGACCCAACAGTCGTGAACAGTCGTGAGTCAGACCACATTGGGTCTTTAGTTGAGCCTATGGCGCCCCCTAGACCTGCACCTGGGCCCGCCGCACGTGTTAATCCCGTGTTAGAGCTGTCAGTCTTCACGGTTGCACAGTTAGCGCCAACTGGCCCCGTACAGGAGTTCTTTGCGCCTTCTGACCCCGCGTCTGAGCCAGACAGCTCCACGCTTGGGGATCATGCACACCGGTCGTTGCCGCCCACCTATGCACCTCACTTTAGACCAGTTTCAGCACCGCGATCGTCGGTCCCGATCCCTGCACCACGGGCTTTCACAAAACGGACGGTTTCTTCACTAGCGATTGCACCCATTCCCGCACCTCGGAAGTCCGTGCCAGTATCTGCTCTGAGACTGTCTGTTTCAGGACCTGTGTCTGCCCCAAGAGCAGCAGTACCAGTGTCAACACCGAGAGTGAAGGTTCCAGTGGCTGCATCCAGGCCATCAGCAAATCCAGTGGCTGCATTCAGACTGTCAGCAGGTCCAGTGGCTGCATCCAGGCCATCTGCAGATCCAGCAGCTGCATCCAGGCCGTCAGCGGTTCCAGAGAACGTCTCTTCCAAAGAGACCCTTCCAGAGAACATCTCTTCCAAAGAGACCCTTCCAGAGAACGTCTCTTCAACAGAGACCCGTCCAGAGAACGTCTCTTCCACAGAGACCCTTCCAGAGAACGTATCTTCCACAGAGACCCATCCAGAGAACGTCTCTTCCAAAGAGACCCTTCCAGAGAACGTCTCCTCCAAAGAGACCCTTCCAGAGAATGTCTCTTCCAAAGAGACCCTTCCAGAGAACGTCTCTTCCAAAGAGACCCTTCCAGAGAACGTCTCTCCCAAAGAGACCCGT